>OZ025243.1:77333256-77585756 GCA_964019155.1 Osedax fenrisi
TTATTAAGGACAACTAATAGCTGGCGTTAGCTAAATATTAAATAAAATGTTTTGCTTATTTCCCATTTTATTCCAATTTAATTGTATTGTAGTATGTATTGGATATACAATTATAATAATTATATAAATATATAATTATTATAATAATATAATTACAAATATTATCGAGTATAACCCAATATAATATACAATAAACTATAGAATCTATCTTTAAAATAATTACAATATTATATTGAATATATTCAGAATATTATATTCAATATAAACTTCAATAATTTACATAAAATTAATTAATATACTATATATACTGTACTTATATTAAAGTATAAATATACATTTATATTTAAGACATATATTAATCGATTAATCGATCCTATTAATCGAAATAAATAAGGCTGTGTTAAAATAAATTGTTCATTTTAATATTATAAATTTAATGTGAATCCACATATATAAATATTGTTTCTATATTATATAATGTACATATAAATATTCACTTAACATATCATTAATAATAATAACATAATATATGTATTTAATGTTATTAATTAATCAAACTAATATACATTTTAAAACTTGAAAATATCATAATTTGTATGACCTAATTATATAGGTGTATATTCAGATATATATATATATATAATTTTATAAATTATTATTATTTTAATAATTTCAGAGTTTGGCATAAATGCATAGGTAGAGGAAGAATCAAGCTTGTTTAGTCTTCAAACTATAGTTAATAATATATATGTTTTCTATTTATACACTTGTATATGATTGAGAATGTTTTAAGTTGAAATTTATATACATTATATGCGCGTATTATTGTTATATATTTCAATTATAATTATAACTATATTCTATTTTTAGATTTGAGTGACATATTAAAATAATTTTATAGGTGGCGCTACTTTATATTAACTAAAAATAGTGAGTGCGCATATGTTGTATATTTAAATAGTTAATATTTATTACTTGAATTATAATAATATAATTATTAATAATTAATTATTTTAATATATATTATTGTATTAAGTTATTTCACACTGTTTTGAATATAACATAAGCATATTTTATTTATTTTGGATTTAAAGTTTCATAAAAAATTCTTTTTTATTCTATACGATACGCATAGTCGGACAGTCGCCGAGATAATACGCGCTAGAATTAGCTAGGCTAGGACATTTATTTTAATTGTCGGAACAACTCGATTTGCATATGGCTAAGGACATGGCGCAGGCCAATTTTGCTAGCGCGTTGCGTACGCTAAAATTATCAAATGTCGCAGCAACCGGCCCCAGGGCCCGGTTGCTCCGATAAAATAAAATTGGCCTACGCTTATTCTACGCTTATTTTACGATATTGAGTTGTTCCGATGAAAAATAAATCGCGCAGCTGCGCGTTATTAAGGCGAAAATAGTCGCCGTAGCTCTCCCTAGGGACATCTAGTGACCGGTTGTTCCGATTTTCTAGCGCGTACAAATTATCAAAATGCTAAGCTAAAGTCATCGAGTTGTTCCGATATATAAATTAAACACGCATCGTTTATTTTACCCATTTCTTAAGGACAACTAATAGCTGGCGTTAGCTAAATATTAAATAAAATGTTTTGCTTATTTCCCATTTTATTCCTAATTTAATTGTATTGTAGTATGTATTAGATATACAATTATAATAATTATATAAATATATAATTATTATAATAATATAATTACAAATATTATCGAGTATAACCCAAGATAATATACAATAAACTATAGAATCTATCTTTAACAAAATTACAATATATTCAGCATATTATATTCAATATAAACTACGAAAAATTAATTAATATACTATATATACTGTACTTATGTTAAAGTATATATACTTATTTATAAATATATATTTATATGTAAGACATTTATTAATCGATCCTATTAATCGAAATAAATGAAGCTGTGTTAAAATAAATTGTTCATTTTAATATTATAAATTTAATGTGAATCCAAGTATATAAATATTGTTTCTATATTATATATGTACATATATATTCACTTATCATAATATTAATAATAATAACATAATATATGTATCCAATGTTATTAATTAATCAAAATAATATACATGATAAAACTTGAAAATATCATAATTTGTATGACCTAATTATATAAGTGTATATTCAGATATATATAGGAAATATATAAAATAATTTCAGAGTTTGGCATAAATGCATAGGTAGAGGAAGAATCAAGCTTATTTAGTCTTCAAACTATAGTTAATAATATATATGTTTTCTATTTATACAATTATATATGATTGAGAAGGTTTTAAGTTGAAATTTATATACATTATATGCGCGTATTGTTGTTATATATTTCACTTATAATTAGTAACTATAATCTATTTATAGATTTGAGTGACACATTAAAATCATTTTATAGGTGGCGCTACTTTATATTAACTTAAAATAGTGAGTGCGCATATGTTATATATTTAAATAGTTAATATTTATTCACTCACAAAAATATCCTAGTCATTTTCACTAGGTAGCCTAGTAATTTATGTAATAAGCTAGTCATTTATATAAATGACTAGCTTGTAAACGTATTATTTCTTATAAGCTAGTATTTTTTTCAAACATGTATCATCCGCTAAAATTTATAAAATAAGTTTAACATGGTAATATAGAAATGACTAGCTTATAAATGATAAAAACCAAAAGGCTAGTAATTTTAAATAATAAATGACTAGCTTGTAAACTAAAATGACTAGGTTATACGTTTTATAAAATGACTAGGTCAGGATTTCACAATATTTCTTAAATTTTAGGCTAGTAAAAATGACTAGACTAAATGTTAAATGTATAATAATAACCTAGTCATTTATATATTCAAATAAATCTATATACGCATATATATATAACAATCAATCAATATATATATATATATATATATATATAAATATATATATATATAAATATAATCAAGTGATATAACTTAAATATTAAATTGCATGCAAATAGATGTATACAAATATATTTAATATTAATTAGTTAATAATAAATATATAGTTAATAAAATATCCCCCCTAAAAAATTATTACAAAATAAATTATTTAAAATGTATAATAATCATAAATATTAGACATTGAGAATATATAATCAATTTATATATTATTAATATATGTTGCATTAAATACATATTTATAGACTCAAATGTCAATGATATCTGAAATTAAAAATATTTAGGTTGTCAAGCAGAAATTTAAAAAAAGTTTAAACAATTATTTCAAAA
The DNA here is from genome assembly GCA_964019155.1 of Osedax fenrisi. Taxonomy (NCBI): domain Eukaryota; kingdom Metazoa; phylum Annelida; class Polychaeta; order Sabellida; family Siboglinidae; genus Osedax; species Osedax fenrisi. The sequence goes on from OZ025243.1 coordinate 77,336,532, forward strand.
TAATGACTCTTTTCTGTAGAATTGATGTAAATATGACTAAATTAAAGTTATATTAATTATTTAATATAGAACAAATAACATATTATACCTTTTATTTATTTTATTATATTTATTATATTGTTGTTTATCGAAATTAATTATTAATTATTTTTTTAATTGTATATTTAAGATAATATACTGTTTAATAAATAAAATATTTTGTTTTAAAAACTTAAATTATTTAAGTATCCTATAGATTTTTCTAAATTATCAACTACAATTTTATCATAATTATATTGATAATACATTTCATGTTGAATAATTGTTCGATATTGAATATGTATCAATTGAATATTGATTAAATATTATATTCAATATTACAATTTTATTATTATTGAATTTAAGTTTTAATCTTACTTAAATGAAATTATATAATATATTGTAATATACGATTTAATTCTTTCATGTTACGATACTATTTAATAAATAGTATTTACTACACTAAGATACTAATATTTATTTTAATATTTTATTTTATATTTAAAACTACATCAACAACTTAACTTATTAATAGCTATAATAATATGTTAGTAAATAGTTTTTATATGTATTAATAGCTAGAAAACTCTTTTAAAAAATTATAGTAAACAAATATTAATTAATATTAAATAATAAATTATTTAAACAGAAATAAATTAAAAGCTAGCCTACCTAGTAATATTTATATTAAAATGACTATCCTATCTAGTAATATTTGTTTTAGAATTACTAGCCTACCTAGTAATATTTATATTAAAATGACTAGCCTACCTAGTATAATTTGTTTAAAAATAACTAGCTTACCTAGTAATATTTGTTTTAAATTTACTAGCCTACCTAGTATTGTTTATTTAAAAATGACTAGCCTACCTAGTAAAAATGACTAGCCTAACCAGTCGTCTTAGACCAAATCAAAATGACTAGCTTACATGTCTAAATGACTAGGATATTTTTGTGAGTGTTACTTGAATTAAAATAATATACTTATTAATAATTAATTATTTTAATATATATAATTGTATTAAGTTATTTCACATTGTTTTGAATATAAAATAAGCATATTTTATTTATTTTGGATTTAAAGTTTCATAAAAAATTCTTTTTTATTCTATTCAATACGCATAGTCGGACAGTCGACGAGATAATTCGCGCTAGAATTAGCTAGGCTATGACATTTATTTTAATTGTCGGAACAACTCGATTTACATATGGCTAAGGAAATGGCGCAGGCCAATTTTGCTAGCGCGTTGCGTACGCTATTTTTATCAAATGTCGGAACAACCGGCCCCTGACACACAAGCAGTAGGACACGGGTTCGAGCCTCGTCCGGACCATTAATTAATTGTATAAAATGTGTATTAAAATATTATTTAGAAATTATCTTATATAATTGTGTATAAATAAATGATCGGCTCTCGTTAAAACCATGGATGCCTTAACACTTCGAATGGACATTAGAGCCATATATATGGTTATAAGTGAAAACTTCATCTAAGTTCCTGGATGGGATGAAAGGACTCCACCAAATAAAAATAACAATAACAATAACAATATATATATATATATATATATGTTTACATATAACTATAGATACCTAATAATACATTATATTATTGAAAACATGCGTAGAGTATACCTTCCTTACAGTATACAAATACTTCCTATAGTAACATTAATAATGTACCAATAACATTACATGTAGCAACATGGTTAAACTACATTATTAATGATACTTTATATTTCTAGTACTACTAGTATTGTAAACCATTCTATAATAGTTAATATGGTGAACTTGATATTTATAGCTTAGTTTTAACTATAGTTTAACCTATAGGTAACATATATATATATATATATATGCAGAGGCGAAACTTTACTTTTATCATATTTGAAAAATCGAATAATTATATATAGGTTATAAATAATAATATATCCTACACATATTCGTATATATATATATATATATATATATTAATTCACAAAAGTTTTTGTCAAAATTTAATACTTCTTCTCTCAAATAAATTATTTTTAAATGACTTTAATATGTCATTTATCTCTAATTCTTCCCATTATTCTTTGTGGGTACTATATATTTTCAATATATTGCCAATCATTATCGCATGTAATCTTCTATGTGTCATGCTATTTTGTATCCATGTCTTTAATCTTCATAACGTACCGAAATACCTTTCAGCGTGACACGAGCGTGCAGGTGATAAATAGTACTTTTAATAGTGTTTGAATTTCTGGAAACAAATGGATAAACTATAGTTTACAATTATTTCCAGAAATTCAAACCATATTAAAAGTACTATTTACACCTGCAAGTTCGTGTCACGCTGAAAGGTATTTCTGTGCGTTAAGAAGATAATTATAATTATATATAGTTTTAAAATATATTATAATATTGTTCAGATTCATGTTGTTATAACGTTTTTGATAACATCTAATTTCGGCAATCAAATCTTCTTTACATAACCCTGGGTAGTCGTTTATTATATCAATATTGTGTTCTGTATTTGTAAATATGTGTTCCATTTGTTTGTATATATTAATATATGTTGCATTAAAATATGTATTTATTGACTCAATTGCCATAACAATAATTCTATAATAGTCTCTTCTATTAAATTCTTATAGAATATTTATGCAATTGCAAAATTAATATTAAACATTTTAAATAATTTATTTAGTAATAATTTGTTAGGGGTACCCCCACTTTATTTTCAAGGTGGTATACATCCCCCCTTCATCCCCCCTAAAGTTAAACCTATCTATATATACATAGGTTTTTATGTTGTATTGATAAATCATAATCTTCGGTTAATATCGGAAATTTCATATCACCATATTTTTAATTTACATATTTTTAATATTTTTCATATTTGCTCAATATATGTTTATCATATTCATATTTATGAATACCACATAAACTGCAATAGTCCTTACATATTAATAAGACTTCATTAGCTGCTATGTATTATAAAATACGTACCTAATAATATATCGGCTAGTATAATGATAATGTAATTATAATAAAATTCATTATCGCCTATATCAGAGTTAATATAATACCAACTAAATCCCACCATTTAATTATGTTATAGTATACTCGATTTTAATACTATCACGTATCACTATTCAACTAGTATTATAAATTCTGAGAGATAATATTATATTTCTTATATATACTCTTTAATATCTAATATAATTAAATTGTCATTAAATAATAATACGAATATTGGACAAATAAACAAGTCATTAATATAAACAATAAGCTGAGCACATATTTATTATCTAGTATAAAATCAGGAATAGATTAAATGATGTTACTTCCTAAAGTATATAAAAATAGATATGTAGAAAACCTATAATATTTACTTTATCTACCTCCGGTATTTATCAAAGTAGTGAACTTTTAAATATTCTTATTCATGAAATAATATTATAACATTAAAAACATTAATAATAACTATGTTATATAATGATTACCTCTAATTAATATTATTATGTATGATATCTATATCAGTAACTATAGCTGTAGTTGTAGTTTATGTATTGTTGATCTGGAAATAGTGGACACGTTTCTGTACTTTGTTTTATTTTAGTTTCATTTATTTCAATTGTATACATCACATTGTTATAAATAACTTGTATTCGCATAGGTGATCTGGATTACTAATAGATATATCTATATCATCATACAAAATATAAATTTAGAAATACCCGAGCAATACTATATACAGAATATATGAATTATTATAAGTAATATGAATCATCGTATAATATATCGTATACTATTTATAGTAAATAATTAGTCATAATATGTTATTGTTATATAGTATTACGTTAATCAATATACTATTTGATTTATTACTACGACGCTTCCTATTTCTGCTTTAGAATCAGCATATTACTTACGAATACACACTGTACAATGTAAGTATAATGTATGCAATCCTTATCAATCACGATTTCACTGTAGCGTCACTTATTAAATAAAATGCATATTTATTAGATATATACTAACAACATCTATATACATTATCTCGTGATATCGATGACCAGCGCACACATAGTTCCTACGACGTAGGTCCCACGTGCGTACATGGTAGGTCGTATATATATATATACATATATATATATATATGTATGTGAACAGGAAGTTAATGATACGATTACCTAATAAAGCGTAACGCAGACGAGCGATTACGCAAGGTCATTGCCATCTATCCGGATGTAAACACACACACACGCGCGTACACAGTATGTACTACACACACACGTATGTAAACACACACACACACGCGCACACGTACGCACGGGTGCACGCGCGCGCATACATCGACGCCAATTAATCTTTTAGTAAGTTAATTTACAATAATCACCAAGATTCGCTTCCGGTTGAATATATCGGGACTGATAGACAGAATGACAGACATATATGTCATACTTATGCCTATTAATATGTTACTACTACTACTAATACTACTACTACTACTAATACTACTACTACTACTACTACTACTACTACTACTACTACTACTACTACTACTACTACTACTACTACTACTACTACTACTACTACTACTACTACTACTACTACTACTATATACTTATAATTTCAATTCGATAAGTATTGAGAGGCTAGAATATCGGAGTATTCTACTGTTGTCGAACAAGCGAGTGATTAGGAAGTTGCTAAGGGATTGACAGTGATCGATAAGTGGAAGTAATATAAATATGATAGGTAAGAGTGTGACTTAAACGTATAGTTGTTATAGTGGCCCATATCTACTATTGCAATGTTATTATCAGTGTGGTAATTAATATGTTGTAATTAACATATGTTGGTACCTATACATTCATATATATATATATATATATATATATATATATATATATATATGAACATACCAGATTTGGTTGACATTTCTTGCATAATATTAATCATTTGGTAGACATGATTATTTGGAGGACAATTTCGTGTCCACCAAATAGTTTAGGGCAATAATGTATCACTTTTGGTATAAATTTGACTTATAATAAAATTATATAATTAATATATAGGAAATAAAGTTGTATATTATTTATTAATAATTTAAAAATCAATAGAATGGGTAAGTTTAAATAATGATTGAATTTTCACTCTATATATATTGGATCCATAAAAATAACTGTTTAGTAGACACACCATTTTCAATGAAATACGTAGTATTGTTGGATATATGTCTATAGGGAATTGATGGATTTAGACTTTATATTACATATGGATCATATATATAAAATAAAAAAATAAAATATTATATTAATAAAAAATATACATTTTAATTAATTTATTATTTATTTTTATTATATTTTGAAATAATAAATGGAATGATTCATAAATACTAAGGTAATACAAGTATTTTTATTAATTTAAAATTTAATATTTAAAATTTAATAATCTTAAAATATATATTAAGATTATTATTAAATATATACTTAACATTTAAATAGAATAATGTTTAATTGTGTATTCAATATATAATTATATATATCCATAATCATGTGGATCATGTGTATTAAAATATAAATATTTATAAATACTAAGGTAATACAAGTATTTTTATCAATTTAATATTTAAAATTTAATAATTTTAAAATATATATTAAGATTGTTAAATATATACTTACTATTTAAATATATAGAATAATTTGTAATTGTGAATTAAATATATAATTATATACATTCATAATCATGTGTATTAAGTAATTTATTAAGTAATTTATCGTGTAAGAAAAAAAATGTAAGATTTTAAATTTTACCAGGTAACATTTTTAAATATTCTATTAATAATTAATTTAATTGAATTGGGTTTTACCAATAGTAGTTTCTAATAGTACACATACTATTAGTTGTTATTGTAAACTTTATATGGATAGTTATATTCAATATACTAATTAAATATAACATTGCATAATAGGATTATTATAATTATTATTATAATCATTATTATATTATAATGATTATAGTCAAAATATAGTTTAAAAATAATCAACACACTAAAAGCCCACATACTTCATTATACGAATTAGTAATTACATAAATATATAGTATTCATGTCATTATATAATTAATATAATATTATAAGAATACTCGTGTAATTTAAATAATTCGAATAAACATGTTACGGACATAGACTCTATCAGTGATATAGTCTATCATATAGTCTGATACGTTAATATCAAAGAAGGCCGCCGATTATTATTATTATATTGTTAGAGTTCAATTTTTATTTTGGGGTTGTTTAATTTATTTGGTTTTGTTTTATTTTTCTGTATTTTTTAGCTGCATTATAATGAACTCTGACATTATTATAATAACAATCGGCGGCCTGCTTTAAGATAATTCCTATAATAGACTATATCATAGAGTATTAAAAAAATCACGATATTTAACCTAGTACCAGGTATATTATATAATATATATTATATTATAAATTATAATTTATAATATATAATAACTTATTAAATAAGATATACAAAATTGTCATACTTTTTTTTAATTTGTATACAACCTTATATTTATTTACATTTTTAATATAATTACTACTATATACTTCCACTATATATATATTATATACATGGGAATACGGACGTTAGGCAAACATTAAATAACTATAAATATCAAATGTCACAAATGTGGCCAAGGTGTATGTCAATCTAATTCATTATACGCTCTAAGAGCGTATAATGTACCACTAAAACTGAAAATAAAATCTTTATGAGAAACATGTATATATGGAATAATTCCTTTTGAAAAATATATTTATAAACCATTCGTATTAATATATATATATGATATTTACACATACGAGTAACATCCTATTTGCGTATTGATATTTGTGGGTTGTTTGATTTATTTTGTTTAGTTTTATTCTTCCGTTTTTTTAACAAGCACGCCTTGTGCTGTTATAATATATAATATAAATAATAGCGCCACGTAATGTTGCCATTTAATTTTTACCTACCATCCGTATCATCCTATATATATATTAACCTTTATATGTAATAACATATATATTAACAACATTTTTAGATTATTATATTATTGAATGTATTAAATATTAACAGGTAATGCCTTGTACTTATTGTTATATATTGTATTTATTTATATGCGACGATATTGTACATCTACGTGATATCAGCGAATATACGCATAGTGCCTGGTATCATAATGCACGTACATTCCTACCATCTCGCATGACCCCCCCCCCCACGCGCAGACGGCTGTGTATATATAGCGGACCGCCGCTATGTATAATCACTTGAAGAATAAGTATAACCAATAAACATACATAAGCCTTGACGTAACATCAATAAGCGTCCAACCTCACGTCCAATGAATATCATCCTGCCACGTCAACCAGTGAGAGCACGTTAGGAAACATCTACCCCCACGCCCAATGACTATAAACAATCATGAACCCTACACCAACTCCTTCCTTCGATTGGCACAATGAAGATCGGCTAGACGAGCTGAAAATGTTGTTTAACATTTTATTTACGTCCTCGCCATTGCCCACTACATCCGGTATGATATCCTGTACACCCTCGCCGTCACTCATGACCTCCGTGACACCCCAGCCACTACCCACGACATCCGGTACGCTTTCGCCCTTGCCCACTATATCAGGTACATATTCGCTACGCCCCCGCTGTCACCCACGACATCTGTGACGCATCCGACATCACACATAATACCCGATATGTTCTCAACGTCACCCGTGACCCTCTCGATCTCACCCACAATATCCGTAACCCCCTCATCATCACCCCCACCATCCGTGATGCCATACAGCACCATACACAATGCATGTATTGCCATCCCCATGGCCACCTCCAACATGATATCCTTCTTCCATACGTGAGAAGAGGGAATGACCCCAACCCCTCTTCGATAACCAATAGGGAGAAGAGGGGATGTTATATATTTTATTTATATATATGCGTCGATATTGTACATCTACGTAATATCAGCGCATATACACCTAGTGCCTGGTATCACGACGCACGTACAATGTACGTTTCTGCCGTCTCGCATTACTGCCCCACGCTCAGACATCTGCGGTGGTCCGCTATATATAATCTCTTGAAGAATAAGTCTAACCAATTAACGTAAATAAGCCTTGACATTTTACTCCCATATATACACACAACTTAACAGTGTAATATATTAGTATTACACAACTTAGACAGTGATTAATACATAACAACAATTTATATATATATATATAATAATTTTATATAATATATTATATGTATACACAAATATCCATGCATATATATATATATATATATATATATATATATGACTAATGATCTCCTCTTCAACAATGATGGCGTACATACCGACCCCAAGTGTGATAAGTTAATTCAACAGATAACCTCACAAGATTCTCCGCAAGCCATTGATAATTATCATTATCATAATTATTACGCGATACCTATGAATTATAATTCATAGTTATCGCGAACTACATGTGGCCCTTTAATAAAGAACTGTCACACCTTACGATACTTCTATGTTAATTTCTTAAAAAAGATGTCTAATACCTAATATATTCAATAACATGGAAGAATAAATATACTACTCTATCATATTATGCGACAAAGAAGAAGATAACAATTCAAGTAGACGCTTCATACAATTACTTTGACGCCATCCTCCTACATCCATCCAACAAGACGAAATCCCCATCACCTTCGCATCAAAGATATTCAGCCCCGCTGAGACTCGTTATGTATATATCGAAAAATAAATGTAAGCCGTAATATTCGGAATCGAATGGTTTAACATTATTAAGTCTGACCACAAGTGCAGATGATCACCAGGGTTGGGGTCAAATACACTTTATCAAATACAAATATAAATACAAATATTTATTACATTTTTATACAAATATATATCAAATACAAATACAAAATACAAATATTAACACATTAAATATTAAATCATTTGATTTAATCATATTTTAAATCATATGATTATATTTTATATAAAATAATAATCCTTATCCCTAGATTATATATATATATAGACATTGCATAGTTAGTGATTGATATGTATTGGATATATGATATTAATAGGTTAATTAAAGCAATGTAGATAGGTGGTATAATTTTTAAATATTAAGGAGAAGACGTAGAATTAGAGTAATGAATGGATAAATAATATATGAGTTCTAGAGAGAGAATCTAATATAAATATAAAATACAAATATTAAATCATAAAATAATAATTCCTATCTCTATACCAGATTGCATAATAATTAATTGAAATCTATTTTAATATATTTAATTCCTAAAGAAAATCAATAAAATAAAAAACTGTAAACAATAGACTGATTGCTTGGGATATTATAAGTTATAATTTATAACACATACATATTCTATATAGAATATTAATTTATTTATATAGTATTCATAAAATTATTGTTCTATTATATTATTTGTATTATTTAATAAATGTATTCTTTAATATAAATGGTAAATATTTTGTTAATTTTTTTACATTCATAAATTAATTGTTTAAATTCTACATTCTATTAAATTATTAAATTAAAATATTTTTAAAAGTGTATTTGAAACTATATTTGATCAAATACACGAAATACGACACTCAAATACAAATACATCACTGAATAATTATTCAAATCAAAATATAAATACGTATTTGACCCCATCCCTGATGATCACCCAGAAATATTTCTTCACAGCACCAACCCGAGTCCAAAAAATACTACTACGAGTGCAGCAGTAAGATTTCACGCTAATATTTTTAAAGCCAGGAATAGAGCTACGGATAGATTTTCACCTACAGATGCCAGTGAACACATAGACCTTGATGTCCAGATAAGCCATTGACGTTTGGGACACAGAAGATAGAATATTTAAAATTAGAAACGGGAGACGAAACCCTTCAAGCCTTAATTTCTTCTGTATAAGTAACCTCTATTGCCATATGACACACTGACGCACTCATGGCAATACCTAAGTATACATTTTGTCCACTATAACAATATCACGTACCTCATTATATTTGATTTTTATACTCAATTCCCATTCATATACACTATGAGTGCACCAGCGCAACCATTGTAGATCATCTAAAACATGGTATCCTAGACCGGTTACTTAGCGACAACGGAGGACTATATTCGTCACAAGCGTTCCGAATATTTGCATCCGAATGGGGATTCAACCACAGGACAAGCAGGCATACCACTTCCTAAGTAACGGCCTAGCCGAGGAACCATGCAGAGCTTGAAGATCTCTGAGAACTTCCAGATGTCGAAACTTCTACTATGATCTAAACCAGTAATTATCGACACAAAGCCCCACCGAACTGCTCTACAGCCACAAGTTAGCAAACCCTTTACCTAGCACCTACCCCGTAGACTTGTCGAATGAGAATAAATTATCATCCAATATGTCAACCACACGACACTAGTAAAAAACAAGACTCATTGTACCTGTCCAACATAACACCCCTCACAAACATTCACCAGCGTGACCACATATCAAAGACATGGAAGCCAGCTATGAAACTTCGGAGTTACAACATCCGCAGTATGGATTGTTCTACCTTCGGGAGAAATCTATGAGATATCCGCCTTACTTCCCCGTCGACGCCCTGTCAGGAGGTAGTACCAACACACCGAGATGCATCAGATAATCACTCAAGACCTCTTGCCCTACCCTCTACTCCACCGATACTCGGTTCAGATGTAGTTATTCCTCTCCGTAGTGTGTCATTACATTCTCATCCCAGGGATATCGCACTCACAACTAGTCCGTTGACACCCGGTCCTGATCTAGATAATCAAACCTCGTCAACCGTAGCGCTGCGTTGATCTAACAATAATGTACGATCCCCACTTTTATTATTGACTTGTAGATATAAATGTATAAAGGGGGTGTTATATGCTTACATATATATATAACTACTTATTATTATAATCTATATTTATATATATATATATCCATGTGCCTTCTACACATATGTATTCCTACCAAAGATATATATATAATGTTAGCGCTCTAAATATAGATACCAAGCTATTATTTAATAGGAATTTATATTCGCCAAACTTATTATTGTAGCCTATAGACTGTGACACAGTCCGATACAGAATTATCTGTACATCTTATACACATCCCTAATTATTATATATATATATATAATGTCACATATTTCGACATGGCTATTGTTCACAATAAATCTCAGCATTATTATCCTCTCCTTCTTTCAAATATAATATTGTGTATAAACTAATGGATTTATTATACTTAATAATCAGGAGCCGGTTACTCTGGAAATAAAATATTTCCTATCACTATCCAGAGACAATCTCTGGAGAATTCTCAGTAAATCGGGTTGTTCTGGACAAAAATACATATATTACAGCAAAAAAAATAGCCTAGGTTAGATAGAGGATGGGTTGTTCTGGGAATTTTTAGCTAATTTTATTCGCGTCGGACATTCGAGTAGCTCTCAAAATATATTTGTATAAAACTTGGACAATTTGATGGTACTTAGGATAACAAATAGGTGTCCTTATTAAATTTATAATACATAGGATCAAATATTAAAATATGAAATATGGGTTCTATATAATCCTATACTATATATATATATATATATATTTATACATAATATAAAATATAATAATGAACACACTTAGTGTTTCGAAATAATTTCTAGTTAAATATATTTCATAATATATAATATTTTTAATAGATATGATAATAAAATATTAAATAATAATATTAATATTGAATGGAATTTTATTTGTTTTATGTTTTGTTTTATATATGATAAGTATGCTAATTATATAATGAATATGCTTTTTCTTGTAAAAGACTTTAAAATAATGTCTAGTAAATAGCCTAAATAGTGTAAATAGGGTAAATAGTAAATAGGTTAAATAGTATTATTATTTATATTAAAAAAATATATATTATAAAATAAAAAATATACCACCTGAGGGCATCGTAGCCAGACCTTCTGCATTGCATACAGCAATCTAACCACTATACTACCTATCGGATTTTATTAATTATGTATAATTACTAATAGTAGTATTAGTTTTGGTTTAATTATAAATATAATTAGAATAGAATTATTTTTCATATAAAATTGTACTTATTTTGTTATCATATCATACAAATAGTATTTATTATATCTAGAAACTATATAGATATCCTGTATAATTGTAATATTATAATTAATAGTATGCAACTGAATAACATAAATTGTATTAATATTTACTTTAAGTAATAGTATTACTTAGTAATACTTATTATAATTATTATAATTATATAAACTTAGTTTAAAACTATTATAATTATATAAAATATTCAACAAATATTATTTCGATATTGAATTGATTATATAATTGTACTTATATTATAAACTATATGATAGTATAATTAATTAACCCAGGTAACAATTATAGCCTCATAATAATTTAATTATGTGATAATTATTATCATAATAGCATATATATAATAGCCTCGAATGTTTACATTGTGTTGTAAATGTATATTTATTAAATAATATAATATTAAATATTTAATAATATTATATTATGCTGCTATTCATTTGACATGCTATTATAATAATGATGGTGCTATTAAAAGTCTATTATGCAATTATTATGCTGCTATTAATTGCATAATAGACTTATAAGAGCATGAAAAATTAATATAAGCATAATTATTATGCTGCTATTATGATAATTTGTCATGCTATTATAATAATTATGGTGCTATTAAAAGTCTATTATGCAATTATTATGCTGCTATTAATTGCTTAATAGACTTATAAGAGCATGACAAATTAATATAAGCATAATTATTATGCTGCTATTATGATAATAGACATTTAATTATCTATTGATTATACTTGAAATTAAATGGGCTTTCCGAAACTATATAGAATTCTTATGTACATCCTTTAATAATCGAATTATAATTAAGTAATATTTAACTTAGGTACATAATTATATTTTGAATATTTTTAAACATTCAAAAATGAAATAAGGATTAGGAATATAGAAATATTGCTGAGCTTGATCTCGGATAAGATATGTTTACAAAATCCCAGAGTAACCCAATAATATCTATAAATAAGGTTTGTCCTTGTTGGGATTGTCTCTGGCCAATCTCAGAGCAACCAGCCCCTGGACCAGTTAATATGTGCCAACTTTCAACATAGCTTATTTTGAAGCCTTTCAAAATATTTTTGTAGGGTTATTTTGAGCATTTAAAAAAATTCAAATAAGTTGTTATTATTCATCATAATTTTCGATTTATATTATATAATTAATAACTATCATATTATATACTTAGTATAATACTATATATATAATAATAATCATACTATTATTTTGTATTCTTAGAATAATTCTATAATTTATCAATACTTTATTAAATTTGTGAAATATAATTATATTCTAATTCTATTTATAATTAAATCAAATCTAATACTACTATAAGTAATTATATATAATTAATAAAACTGGTTTGGTAGTATAGTGGTTAGATTGTTGTATGCAACACAGAAGGTGTGGTTACGATGCCCTCAGGAGGTATATTTTTTAATATAAATAATAATAATAATTTTACTATTTACTAGAAATTATTGTAAAGCATATTCATTATATACTTAGCATACATATCATATATATAAAACAAATAAAATTCTATTAACTATTAATATTTTATATATGTAGGTGCAGATGTACCATAATGGAAGCTATTCTATCAATTCTTTTAATTAATTATATTTCCATAAATCTTCACAATTCGTACTTATAAAGTGAATCTGATTTTCTTCAATTATAATTATTTATTAATTAATTAATATTATATATATCTTGTTTCGAAAACAACTGTGTTCTTACTTTATGTGTAATAAACTAATATAAAACCATTTTCATTTCAGGTTAACAATGTTTTGATGATCAATTAATTATTTATTTTGTATTAAATTCTCACTAAATCTGCATACAGATTCAATTTATTTTTTAATAATATTTCGTAACACTATACAAGACCATATTTTATACAATGCTACTTTTAAATATTTGTGGAATATACATATTTTTCTCATTTTCAACATGTATATATTTTATTTAAATTAATAAACATATATATTTCAATAAGTAATACTATATAGAAAATGTTTATTGATATGTGTTTAAAGGTACTATTCATTAGTTACATGTAAAATCTTTTCAAAATGTATCCACTTATAATATTAAAGTTTTTGTAATAATTATTTAACAATCTTATTATAAATATTTATTTTAAATAATTATTAACAAATAAAATAAAAATGTATCACTAATTTACTACATATATATAGAAATAATAATTTATACTGTTCATTTATTATTATTGTGAAATTTAAAGAAAAAATATTCAATATGTAGTTAATGAGATATACAAAATAATTATTCTGACTAAATCAAGTTTAAAGTTTTTTAAAAATTAATTACACTATATATAGTTACTAATGTATATATTATATTTATTATATATTATATTTATAAATGATATTAAAAATATAATTATACATATACAATTTATTTTAATTATATGTTTGCACATCCTGCAGCATATGAATTTTCTTGATGTTTCATCTTCTTCTTCACCTTTGTAGCATCCAAGCATCGTAATCTGTCTTGTTGTACTGCATATTCTGCAACCGATTATAATGAATATCCTAGCAACCCATCAAATGCAGCTAAATAGGCCTGCATTCCAAAGTTAAATGTTCATACTGCCATTGTTACAGCAAATTGTTCTAGAATATTAAAATATAATTAATAAAATATAATACAAATTAATTCAACTTTTATACCTTTGAACATCGAGACTAAATCATATTATGAAAACTTTTCAACTTTTTTTACATATGGGGCTATATGGGGCTATACTTGTTCAATAAAAAAATCTTTATTTTAATCCTGTATAATTATTTTTATATATTATAAATTTATATACCCAGATTTAATATATATATATATATAATATATGAACCTTCATATTTTGCTTTCTTGTAAACACAATAATCTCCACATAATTTCAAAGTCAATAACGTAGCCGGTGTAGTCAATAACTGTAGCAAATAAATAAATTAAATTCAATTGAATTCATATAATATATTCACTAAAGTATTTGAGCAAAAGTTATTTAAAAAATAAATATAAAAAATAATCCATTGAATATGAAATTAATTATATTTATTATAATTTACTGATATTAAAAATAAAATACATGAAATTGGATTACGTAATAGAAATTGTAGACTTTAAATAGATATATAAAGTATGTAGTAGAAATTGTAAGTAAATAAAATAAAATATAGAGTATATACAAAAATTTTGCGAAGCAAATATATAACACTATGCATGCAACGTAATTTAGTAATATCCCCTGCCGCTGCTAGCAGTAGTATCGAAATCACTGAAATAGATTTATGTTCGGCTCTATTTGCATACAACAATGTTTTCATTGTTCTATTAAATTACATGCAATATAAATTAGCTTTTACTTACTAAATATATACTTATAGAATTTAAAACATACATATCATATTTGTTTGTTATATGTTAGTAATGAACACTTAGTTTTCATCATATAAATATTAATTTAAAGCATATTATTTAACATTTTAAAATTGTATAAACAACACATAGTTCCTAAAAGTAACCCGCTATAAGTGGCACTGGGGTATTTTGTATACAAATTCGAATAACACGATTTCGCGTAAGTGTTATATCTTTCCTTTGGAAAATCTTTGGTATATATATAAAGATATTACATGGTTAGTGATTGTATATATTGAATATATCAGATTTATAGGTTAATTAAAGCAATGTAGATAGGTGGGTGTATACGGTAAGGGAAGATTAGTTGTTTAAATAATTAAAATAATAGGTATATAAAATCCTGTAGGAGCAAGATTTATCATGGATAAAATTGAAGAAGTATAATGTAGATAGCGAGGAGTGGATTGGGAAAGCCGAAGAGTGAGTTAATTAAATTAATATATTATACACATTTTTCTTAAAGAATCAAATATAAATACAAATATTAACACATTAAATATTAAATCATAAAATAATAATCCCTATCTCTATACCAGATTGCATAATAATTAATTGAAATCTATTAATTAAAATTTATTTGATATCTAAAGAAAATCGATATGATAAAAAACTGTAAACAATATACTGGTTGCTTGGGATATAATAAGTTATAATTTATAACACTTATACATAAAATATAAATTAAATTCATATATATAGTTTTTATCAAATACGAAAATCAAATACAAATACATGCAATTACTGGAATGGAGGCTTATAGATTGTGAACGGAGATTAAGTGAGGTAGGTAATAGTTGGTGTAGAAATGAGATAGGATATCAACAATTAAATGTTACAGGTTACATGGAATATGTCATATGGCGATTTGAATATCATATGTATATAAATTTGAATTTTTTAATAGATATTAAATAAATTGAACAATTTTTAATCAAAGCAAAATTTTATAAATATTAATCATTAATTTGATATTTTGAAATCGATAATATATAAATGTTACAAACTTTATCATATAGTCGATTTCTAGAATAGAATCCTGATCATTACTTTTATATATCAAAATATATTATTTGATAAATCAAGCTTTAATAATAAATTTCCTAAATCAATTCTATAAAGATTATATATTATTATAATAAAAAATAATGAATATATATTAAATAAAATTAATAAAGAAATAATACAGAATAATAAATAGAATAATACATTTGATTAGATATATAATTGAATATGATATTTTAATAACAAATAATGAATATACATATATTTAAAACAAATATATAAATAAACTTTTATTTTATATAAATACTAATAATGAATTACTAACATGTTTAAATAAAGGATCTTTTTTAATAATGTCTTGACCATCATGGATTTTAGTTATAATATTATTGAATTCTGGATCTTCATGATCTTTAGTGATTTAACTGGCATAGCTTTAGAGTAATTTCTCTTTAGTTTGATTATAAAAATTCTTAAAATAAATTTACAACATTCTGTATTAATTTAATTGATTAAATAGGTAATTTATATAATTTAAAATACAAACCATTGCATAAGTTTGCTATCCTACATGTTCAATTAGTATGCCTTGAATACCGGCAGCAATCAAATTTGTATTATATTCCAACATCACTTTTGTTCTGACTCCAAAAAGACTTTTCTTAAATGTAATTATTCATCACCTGCAATTAATTATATATTTTTATCTTATATATTATATTCCATATTATTAAACATATTTAATATTTGTATGTACATGTTTGTACATAAAAATATGTATTGGATACTACTGATTACAAAATAAATAAAGTAATATTAAATTATTGAAAATAAATTAATAAATTTATAATAATACAAAAATACACCAATACCAATAAAATAAATACCATGTAAATAATTATTAATTAAAATATTATTATTTTCAATTACAAAATGTTAATAAATAAATATTATTGACATGTCTAAAATATAATATAATTTAAAAGATATTAACAAAGATTTGGCGAATCAAAGATATAACACTCGCTACCTACGCAACATGATTAGTATTCATACATCCCGCTTCTAGCAGCAGTATCGAAATCGATTTAGATTTGCCGCAATTTGCATACTACAATGTTTTCATTACTCTTATTAAATGACTTGCAATATAAATTAGCTTTTACTTGCCACATAGATATTTATAGGATTTAAAACCAACATATCCTAGTTCTATATATTAGCAATAAACACTTAATAAAATAATAATTAAAAGCATATTATTTTTCATTTTAAAAGTGCATAGTTTGATACAAATTTATATTATAAACAACACATAGTTCCAAAAAATGACCTATATATGTGGTGATGTTGGTTTTTGTATACAAAATTTAATTACACGATTGAGTGTTCTATCTTTCATTAGAAAAATCTTTGATATTAATATGAAAAATTTTATTATCTAAAATTTGAATATTGGATGTTAAATAATTATATACAATTAGTTTATTAATTATATATTATTATTTGGTAACCAGTGTTCTCGTGCGAAGTGATTTCATGGGGAATGATATTATACGGATTGGTGATTTCGTGTGTAGTTTAAATTCTACTATTTATAAATAATTATTTATATATATTATCATTTCACACGAGATCATTCGCCACAAAATTACTTAACACGATATTATTGGTATTCTATTATTTAACTAATTATTTTTTATTATATTACACATATCATTGATTATATAATTAAATAAAAACCATTCGATAACTCCTGTTCTGTTTTGCACTTGATTCTAAAAGATTATTATCATAAAGTTAATTATATATTATATTATAGATTAAATATATATATTACGATATTTATAAGTTTTAATTTTAGCGTTATACTACTCTAAACAGTGAAATTAACAGATATAATTAAGAAGAAATTTACAAATGATAAAGAATACATATGTAATTGTAAATGTGGAATTATAAACTACTAAATACCAATACAGTATTAATATAAACTGCGAGATAATAATACCAAAGATTTTGCGAAGCAAAGATATAATACTCCCTATGCATGCAACGTAATTTAGTAATATCCCCAACTGCTGCTAGCAGTAGTATCGAAATCACTGAAATAGATTTAGGTTCGGCTCTGTTTGCATACAACAATGTTTTCATTGCTCTATTAAATTACATGCAATATAAATTAGCTTTTACTCACTAAATATATACTTATAGTATTTAAAACATACATATCATATTTGTTTGTTATATATTAGTAATGAACACTTAGTTTTCATCATATAAATATTAATTTAAAGCATATTATTTAACATTTTAAAAGTGTATAGTTAAATACGAATTTACATTATAAACAACACATAGTTCCTAGGTGGCACTGGGGTATTTTGTATACAAATTCGAATTACAGGATTTCGCGTAAGTGTTATATCTTTCCTTCGGAAAATCTTTGATAATACCGTACAAATGTAAAATAATTATACAATATGCATTATCAGTGAATTATTATTTAAATATTACATATATATGTATTATATAATAGTGTTTAACATCATATATATTATGTAGTGATGTAAACAATTTGAATATTTAGATTAGAATATTAAAAAAGTATTCATGGGATTAAAGTAGTAGTATTAATATTTTTGTGTACGGTATTAGTATAGCAGTTATTTCATAATTGGAATTTTCAGTTTTCTATAAGCAATAAATATAGTATATTAAGTAATTATAGTATTATTTAATACTTTAAAATATTAATAATTTATTACTATAATATTAATAAATATATGAATTATAATATCATATTATAAATATACATAAGTATGTTAAAATGGTTTTCGCCGAAGATTACAAATAAACTACCCTGTTTGGTTAGAACGGACAAACGGCAATTTTATTTAAAACTATATTTATTAAATTACTTTTATTTCTATATTAACTAATGCTGATTGTATATTTTTCATAATGTATAACTATTATATTGTTAACAATATTTAATATGATATGGTATTATAATAATCATATAATATATATGGATACAGGAGAAGCAGACCACCGATATATTTAAGAGCCGCCCATCGATGTAAATATATGTTACGCTTTCACACGCTAAAATATTC
This sequence comes from Osedax fenrisi, assembly GCA_964019155.1. Classification (NCBI taxonomy): domain Eukaryota; kingdom Metazoa; phylum Annelida; class Polychaeta; order Sabellida; family Siboglinidae; genus Osedax; species Osedax fenrisi. Next base: position 77,356,336 of record OZ025243.1, read on the forward strand.
CATATGAGTAACATACATACGTTGTTTATGTGTATTATCATATTAACACAAATATATATTATAATTATATACATATATAATAATATTAATAGTAACTGTACGGATTATGGTCAAAAGCTTCGCGATTGATGAGCAATTTGAATGCCCGCAAAATTGTTTATGTGAATTAGTGAATTTACAATAGCTTATGATTGGCCATTATAATTAGCGTATGTCTATTTATAGACTATCATACATGCAACGGCTTATCATTAACATGTGTGTGTGTTTTATAGGCTCACTCGGGATGTAATGCAGCTAAAAAAACCTAGCAATATTAAAAATAAACCCAACAAAACCAAACCAAACAAGTGAAAATAACTAAAACTAAAAATATTAATGTTTGTACAAACAATCATACGGCGTATGATTCATACGCTATTGTAAATTCACTAATTCGAATAAACAATTTTGCGGGCATTCAAATTGCGCATCAATCGCGAAGCTTTTGACCAGGTACCAACTGTACAATTAAATATTTTATTTTTTATTAAATTTCAATTTGTACTATTAGAAATTATAAGGTACTATAATGGATAACATATTGATGGATTATATTATACATATATAATATATTGGTTCTACTTGAAATTAAACAGACATTCTAAAACTATATCGATCTCATGTGTACGTAACATATTCGAATAATAATCGAATGATTTCTAATAGTTAAATAAATTAAAATATAATAAAAATCAAATTTATTAACAAATATTTAATTGTACAATTACTATAACGGATAACTATAGATATATATATATATATATATGGATTATATTATTATACATATAATTATAAGATATATTTGTGGATTTGTTTAATATGATATAATACACAAAAGCAGTTTATGTATGTTACTCGTATGGAATATTTTAGCGTGTGAAATCAAGCGTAACATATTTACTTTAGTGACATATATTTATTAATTGGGCGGCTCTTATATATTAGTAAGACCGCCCAAATTGAACTCTTAATTATATCGGCGGCCTGAATATATATATATATATATATTCGGTACCTGGTCATAAGCTTCGCGATTGATGCGCGATTTGAACGCCCGCAAAATTGTTTATTCGAATTACTGAATTTACAATAGCGTATGATTGTTTGTTGAAACATTAATATTTATAGTTTTAGTTATTTTCACTTGTTTGGTTTGATTTGGTTGGGTTAATTTTAATATTGTTTAGGTTTTTTTAGCTGCATTACTGTAAATGATTACATCCCGAGTGAGCTTATAAAACACACATATATAAATATATGGTAATTATAAGCCGTTGCATGTATGATAGTCTATAAATAAACATACGCTAATTATAATGACCAATCATAAGCTATTGTAGAACCACTAATTTAATACGCGAAGCTTTTGACCATAATCCATATATTCAATTAATAATATTGATCAATAATTATACTTATTTCAATAGTTTCATTTTAATATAAAATGCATGTTAAAATGTATATTTTAATAAATAAACACAAGAATATAATAATCTATTGATACTTGATAATTAAAGTTAACTTATGCTATCATAATACCAACTATATGATACATTTTCATAATTAAAATTTCATATTTTTATTTTGAAATAAAATTTACATTAGTTCGTATAGATTCTATAATAGAGCCCGTTTTTATATCTAAGTAATTTATCTAATATATATTATAATTATGCTTACATATTATTTAATAATAATAATTATAATATAATTATTAAAATGTGACATGTGCTTTTTAAATTATCCGAACAATTCTTATATAAACATAATATAAAAATAAAAGACATATTTATTTTATATAATGAAGATATTATATGATATAAATAATATATAGTTATTTTTAAATATAACTAACCATATATAATATGTTCGTGATTGATAGAAAAGGTAAAATAGTTTAAATTATCCAATATTATATTGAATATACGAATTTAATTTAATATGTATAAATATAAAAAGGTCATGACATTTGTCATTAATTATAGAACATATATATCAGAAAATAATAAAGTTGGAGCGAAACCTTTAAAATTCAGATTGTCCACAAAATAATTATTTTATGCATACCTTAATATTGTCAACAAAAGAGTTAGCTTATACATAATTTTTATTTGGTAGACAATATTTTTATATATATTTTATTATTCATTATTTTGAAAAAATAATTAGATATATTCAAAGAGTATATCATAATTAATTAGTATGTAAATTTTCACCTTCATGGCTATCTTATAAAAAATGGTTACCAAATGATTATATTTTGCATTGTCCACCAACTGGTTATATTACGACTATATATATATATATATATATATTTATATATATATATATATATATATATGCACGCATATATTTAAACTTTCACCTAATAGATTATATAGTATATATACTCTATAGAGTGCAGTGTCCTCTCAATAAATAGTCAGGATAAACGAATACAAAAGAAGACATTATCAAAAAAAAAGAAAACTATTTACTCCATTAGTGATATATATATATATATATATATATATATATATAGATAATAACATGAAATAACAGTATATTTTATATTCTATACAGATAAGATATATGAAGATTATCGCGATAATGTTGACGATATTATGACGATATTATCGTTAGTATAGCGAATATATTACGTCATAATATATTTCTCAAATAGTATTATTGTGACAGCTCTATATATGGTTATATCATACTATACATGTGTACGCCATGCTATATACATGCTATATTCGCACTCGGGCGGTTCATTGCTAGGCATGTTGTGTACATGTGGGCGTGTCGATGTATATGTGGGCGGTCTAATTACAGAACACGTGATTAAGATAAATGCAGTTTCCATTAATAAATAAGTAACACACTTAGTCACACTTCCTATTCGCGAACCTATTACCGGTAAACCTATAATTTAATTACATACGCATACGCACCACACACACACACACATACACACACACATATGTATATGCATATACACACACAAACCCAAACATATTGACACACATATATACACATGTATACACTATGTATGTGTATATATATGTGTGTGTGTGTGTGTGAGGGTGTGGGTGTGTGTATGTAAATATATCGTAAGACATAGAATGGTGAAAATGTTGATAATGATAATTATATATTAACTATATAGAGTTATATATATATATATATATATATATATACAGCCAACTATCGGTAAGTCGGACTATGGATAAGTCGGACACATTTAGTTGATTTGGTTGGATTTGTATCTAGATCCATGTTAAATTGATCGGATAATACGGATAAGTTGGATCGTATAAGTCGGACTTTTCTATAAGTCGAATACATATTATAGTCAATTTTATGATATTTATAATGGATAAGTAGGACTTTATATAAAATGTCAGAAATGTTTAATTTGAATAATGTATATTATAATTGTAGTAAGTAATATTATTGAATACAACATTTTATGTTATTGATTATTGCATAATTCCACATTTTGGTAACCCTTTAACTCACGTTTGACGGAGCATGTCTTATTTGCATGATCTTCTGAATCTCCGATAAGTCGGACATCTCGCTAAGTCGTACATATTTCGCGGACCCTTGCGAGTCCGACTTATCGGGAGTTGACTGTATATGAATAGTTTACTAATTAATATTATAATCTTTATTAACATTAATAAACTAACATTGTTAAATAGTTATGTTATGTTAAGTACAAATAATTGTAACGCTTCAATTGTTTCAATTAAAATATGTAATTATGATTTCTCATTCATTCTAAATAAGGGGAAAATATAAATATCCTGGGAATTTCTAATATATATATATATGAATAATAAGGGTATAAAGTTTACCCTAAACAATACGCGTCATAATCAGTATATACTTCGAAATATAGATATATATAGATAATATGCATACGAATTAAAATTAAAATTAATAGTAAATACATGTAAATATATATTTCACAACCTACTTCTATCGATATCGATTATTTATAATCATTCAAAAACGAGCCTATCCATATCATAAATGATACGAATATTTAATTTAATCACTTACTAATAAACACGTACATTCAGCATATCTTTCATATGTATCGTATTAACTTAATACTATTAAGGAATATGTTGTAATCTATATATATATATATATATATATATATATATATATATATATATATATATATATATATATATATATGTAGCAGATAACGTCTTATATATTTTCAATGCAGTTGTTTTTAAGTTTATATTATATATATTTAATTAGTTATTTTGTTGTTGTGTAATAATTATAAAAGTATAAATGTTGATTTCGTATATATTGATTTTTTAGTTTTTTTAGTTAATATTATTTAGTTTATTATATATTTTTAGTTAGTTATTATATATTTTTGTTTTCTTTTATGGAATAATTGTAAAAGTAGAAATGTTGATTTTATGTATATTGATTTTTGTGTTTTTTTATTTAGTATTATTTAGTTTATTTAAATAGAATTGGTTGGACCAATGAACCGTCGCGTAGAAATAATATAATCTTAATTATATTAGATTTAATAATATTATTTCATTTTTGATTATACCTTGACACGTGGAAGTTTGTAAACTATTATATTGTACTATTCTATATTGTAATGTTGTATATATGTTTAACAGCATTAGTGTATGGTTTTTCGTTGATTTATTAATAAAATGTAATTTAAATACAACGGTCCTCTATCATTTCGAGTGGTGTAATATTGCCAACACTTATTTTCGGCAACTCATTATTACATATATATATATATATTATTCATTCACTATATGCAGCCCTATTCAGTCATTTCATATCAAATCATAATTCTCCCTTACTTAATTGTATTGCATTACATTTATCAAATTTATCAAATTCCCGAAACGTGCATTACCTTATTACTTGATGTATACACTACTTAATATATATCTACTTAACCTCTTACATATTATTTAACTTAATAAATCAATAAAATATAGGTTACTATATATGTGAATTGTGCGAAAAACTTTGTTATTATTTCTAATTAACGTAATACATCCTAAACTCCATTATTATTTGTAATAAGTAGTGTAATAATTATAAAAATTAAAATATATTTTAAAATATTAAAATATTAGTATTTCATACGTACAATGTATGTCGTACATTTTTTTTTTTTTTTTTTTTTTTAAATCAGATTTGGCAATTGCCTGGGTGAAGGAAGAAGCAGAGCTTATCAAGTCTTTCACCCTTTTATGATTACGAGGAGAAAACATTATATAGGAATATAATTAAAATCAAGAAATAGTAGAACAAAAAATAGAGTGAAAAATTAAATTATTAAAATAAATCATCAACTCATAAAGCATAAACCACCATAACATATCAACTTTCCGAATGTGGGTTCATCCAAAACCTTAGGGAATATACTTTCGCCAATAGTATATACACTGATAACATTTGGAGCCAGCAAATGCATCCATACTACCCGATATAAAATATGACAACTTTATGAATGTCAACGAAATACAAAAAAAAAACAAATTCCATAATTATTCTACTACATCTTAATATAAATATATAAATGTAATAAAAGAAAAAAATAATTAAAAATAATACAATTATAAATAGTAACAAATGTATAAGTTTATATTCTTTATAAATAGTAGAACATGATTTAGATAAAATAATAAAAATACAATAATATTATTAAAAAACTCCTCGTAATCTAATCATCATTATAATAAAATATATAAATATATATATATAAACATATAATAAAATTATAATAAAAATATATTAAAAAGTTATAATAAAACAAATAGGAACAAACTATACAACTGAATTATAATAAACATTAAAAACTTAGATTAAAAATAAAAATAAAAATAAAAGTAAAAATTAGAATAATAATAACAATAATAATAATAATAATAATAATATAACAAATTAGTCAATCAAAATTTTCAATAAGTCATTTTAAAAGTAAATTATATTATAAGTCGGATAAAAGTTAAATAAAATGATGTCATGAGTCAGATAATAGTTAGTTTTATAAAGTTATTTAAAAATTAATAATATTAATATTTTCATAAGTCAAATTAAAAGTTAAAAATATAAATTAAAAGGACAATTAAAAATTTAATGATAACTATTCAATAAATATTTTTTTAAAGTTCTTTTAAATAAATTCAAATTTAAAATTTTTCTTATGGAATAATCTAAATTATTCCATAGTCTAGGACCTGTGATAGATAAGCAGAAAGATTTTCTATCTGTTCTAACTTTTAATCTATGAAATAAATAGGTATTATGTAATTTAATTGAATATAATTTTTGCAAATTAATAGGTAATAAATTATTCCTGGCCCTAAACATAAACTTTATGGTATTCATTTTTACGATATCATGAAATTGTAATGACTTATGAATAATATAAAAAGTTGAATAATTAGAATCATTATTTATAATTTTCAAAGCTCTTTTTTTGTAATATACATATTTTATTTAAATTTGAAAAAAATGTATTACCCCAAATATGACAACAGTATGTAAGGTGAGAATAAAAAAATGAATTATATAACAATACTAAAGATTTCAAATTCAATTTAAATTTCACTTTATTTAAAATACCAATAGCTCTAGATAATTTCGTAGATACATAATTAATTTGTGATTTCCAATCTAATTTGTCATCAATTATTATTCCTAAAAATTGTAAATGTGTTACTTGTTTGATTTTAATATCATTAATATTGACATTCAATTTAACATTATTATTTTTATTTCGAATATTAAAAAGTAATAAACTAGATTTACTAACATTAAGGGACAATTTATTAATATTTAACCAATCAAAGAGCTTATTTAAGTTACGTTGTATATTAGTTTTTAGAGCAGTAATTGATTTATCAGAAAAAATCAAATTAGTGTCATCAGCAAATAATACAGGCTTAAATGAATTAGATATGTTTGGAAGATCATTGATGTACAATACAAATAACAGTGGCCCCAAAACCGAACCTTGTGGTACACCACATGCAATATTATTAATATTTGAAGTAGTATTCATAAAACTAACATATTGTTGCCTATCTTTTAAATAGCTTTCTAATAATTTGAGAGCTACCCCTCTTATACCATATATACTAAGTTTTTTAATTAAAATATCATGATCTAAAGTATCGAAAGCCTTACACAGGTCAATGGATACGATAGCGAAATTATTTAAATGTTCCAAATTTAAATTAACTGTTTCAATAACATCTGAAAGTGCATCAGAAGTTGATACATTTTTTCGAAACCCATATTGCGTATCACTGATTATATTAAACTTGTTTAAAAATTTCAAAATTCTGACTTTTATTAATTTTTCCAATAATTTTGAGAATTGGGGTAATAATGAAATCGGTCTATAATTTTCAGGTTTAGACCTATCTCCATCTTTAAATAATGGAATTACTTTAGCTTTTTTTAAAGCGATTGGAAATATACCCTCAGATAGAGATCTATTAAACAAATGAAATAATATTGGTGTAATTTCAACCCTGATTTCTTTGATTACCGACATATTTAAATTATAGGTATCATTACTGTATTTAACTTTGGTTTCATTTATGATATTTTCTATTTCAAAAATTGAAATAGGAGAGAGGAATAATGAATTTTTATTAGTTGGAGGCATCGTATGATATATGTTATTATCAGATGTAGCTTTTATATTTTCAGATAATTTTAAACCTATATTGCTAAAGTAATCATTAAAATCATTAGGTTTAGGAGTGTTAACCTTATTTACAATTGATTTATTTGTATTATTTTTTTTATTATTAATTACATTATTTATAATAGACCATGTATTTTTTATGTTATTTCGGCTAGCGATTAATTTATTGGAGTTATATAAATACTCTGAGCGACGTATTAAAGATCCTAGTATATTTTTATAATGTTTATAATAGTTTAAATTAACTTTACGTACATATACATATATACGTAAAAAATCACACACACACCCATACACACATACATACATAACATATATATATATATATATATATATATATATATATATATATATATATTAAAATGATGTTAATACTGTTATTAAATGAGTTATCCTTCCTTCTTAGATTGTGGTTGATAATGAGAATACGGAAATTGTTGAAGTTCTTTTGAAAAATCCCGAAATAGAAATAGGAAATGCTATTTTATACGCTATTAAGGTAAGCAAATATCTATAAATATAAATATATCCATACATTATAAAATGAATTTATAAGTATAGAAAATATTCATATAGAAAATCATTTATATATCTTCTAATAATATGTAAATATAATATTTTAAAATATCCTAAATATCATATTTATTAGAATAATAATAACGTTAATAATAATAATGATAACAAATAATAATAATTCTTAGAATTTATTTTTAATTTAGATAATTTATAAATTTATAAATATTAACTAAATATTAATAAAATAATTATTTTTAAATTTATATTTATTATATACAATTAAAAAATATGACATTTTACTAATTTAAGTTAAAGTTCATAATATTCTTAATGTTAATGCTCTAATATTTTAGTTTTTTAGATTTATATTACCCTATTATAATCATTTTAGTAATTATATTTTTTGTAATTTTAATACAATTTTGTAATCATCAATTAAATAATTTGTATACTAATTAATAAGTTAATTTTAAATCTTTTGTTGTTAATATGTTTATTTAAAAAAATTACAATGTAAAATATATATTTGATATATTATATCCACCATATATTTGTATTACCTTTAAAATCAACATTTCATAAGTTGAAACTAATAATGTGTATATTTTCCCTAGTACATTGTATGACCGAGTACCTTGTATGACCTAGTACCTTGTAGGACCGAGTACATTGTATGACCTAGTACCTTGTAGGACCGAGTACAGTGTAGGACCGAGTACATTGTAGGCCCTAGTACATTGTAGGCCCTAGTACCTTGTAGGGCCTAGTACCTTATAGCCCCTAGTACCATGTAGGCCCTATAAGGTACTATAGTACGTTGTAGGGCCTAGTACCTGTGTTAATTAGGTTTCTAGTAACTGTGTTATTTTTTTTATAAATGTATGCGTTTTCTTTTATTTCCAATCCTATAAGATATATCTTATATATATATGCATACATTTCAATCAAAATATGATATATTAATATAGCTCTATTTATATATATATATATATATATATAACGGTAAGTGATGTACTAAGTGACTATATATGTATATATATATATATAGATATTTCGATATATAGCTTAGAGAACACATATGTAACTAATAAGCGTTACACAACATAACAATGAATGACATTGTTGACAATATATTGTATGTGACCCTGTAGGGTCATTGTGTGATGAGTCATAGCTGATTGATACACACCCACCCACACACACACACACACTCACACATGCATACTACATATACATATTACATATACATACTACATATACACATACCTACACACACACAAACCCACGCGTACACACAACATATACACTTACGCACGCAATACGTACAATGTACGTCGTACATACATTCACACACCGCACCCTCACACCCTATACGCACACCGCACACCGCACACACAGGAGGGAGTCTGTCGTATAGTGGAGATGCTGATTAATCACCCGAGCGTCAGCACCGATATGCTGGGCTGCAAGTGGTCGAGGAACGCTCTAGCAGGTCAGTACGATAGGTCAATCACAGTGATGTCACGTGTGTGACCGCTGCAACGCGATGATAAACGCGTGGATATCACGTGATGTGTCGCGTGATGTGGCGATGTATTGCGTAACAGTTTAAGCGACGTATTTAGGATGTAGTAGTAATAGTAGTAATATTATAAATTATTTAGTCACAAAAATTCTATTTTAAATAAATTGTCGGGAAGTGATATGTATATGGCGACATCCGTTATACAAAATAAAATGTAATAAATAATAAGAATTAATTGTACGAAAATATATTAGTAATTTGAAGTGTAGTTCATAAATAATTTTTTGGAGTGACGCTTGCTTCACAAATTCTTAAATTTTAAATTTACGTAAATTAGCGTGAATGAGAAATACGTTTTAGGCTGAGTCATCACTTGCCGATATTCGCCACTATTTGCGAATAATAATCACTATATTTATACATCAAACATTGAACACGTGATGTTTACAAATATTCGCAAATTCGAGTGAATATTCAACCGAATACTCGCAAGTTTTTCCTTAGCTTTGAGTGTCAAAGTGAAACCAAATATATGTTATATATACATCTGTAATAGTTAAACATGATCTATAACATTACTATAATCTACGTTGTAAATTCAGTGCTATCAGTGACTATTCATGTAAGTCTGCAATTTTATTAAATATGTTAAATATTATATTCATTAGATAATAACTTGATAATAATTAATAATGTTAACAAATAATAGAGTTTTTTGAATTTTTTTTGAATATAGATCATTTATAAGAATATAAATATTTACTAATAATTAATAACATAATATGTACTGTATAGTTACTCTAACATAATTATGTATTACATTGTGAATATAATTAGATGAATGTAATACATATATTATGTACACGTGTAAATATATCATGATTCACATGTATAATCTAGTGTATATATTACCAGTTAAAACCAGTTAATATTACCATCAATATATTAATCATTTTTATATTATTTATTCTTTGTTTAACATTTTAATATAACTATTTTGTTTTAGATTATATTATATACACACCCTAGCCTATGTATCTATACACCTCGCCTAGACCACGTGTAACCTTGACCACGATGTCACGTGTCTATGGCCACGTGACCGGCAGAACCATTAGCACCACTGCGGGCAGCACGCATGCGCGAGTCGTGTATGTGCGATCGTGTTGACACCCCGCTAGGTGGCATCATCGGGTGATATCACTATTAGGGGAGACGCGGGTGTGTTTAGTTCTCGTATAGGTGTAATGTATGTAATATACTGATCATATATACGTATATATATATATATATATATGTATTGTTAATTTGATGAGAAGCCGACGAAGATCGTTCATAACTTATTAGTTACTAATATATTGGATATATACTCATATAGGAGACAGTATTAGATGCATATATATATATATATATAGATGTATTATATTACCTATTTAATATTACCTTATACAGGTTAATGTATATAATTCATGTAGAATAGTTATATAACTATAATAACATACTATCCAATAAGTATCTGTATGTGATACATTAATTCCTATAGGAATTAATGTTTCATTGGTTAGATGATCTATAGAGACTGTATACAGTGTAACAGAAGCCCCACGTATACTTGTACTGCTGTATACATCGCGTATAGTTATACACTGTATACAGTGGTTATGTAGGGATGTCGTTATGTAGGTAGGTCGTTGAGTAGGGAGGTCGTTGTGTAGGGAGGTCGTAGTGAGTGGGAAGCGATATATCGGGAGGTGATGCGTAACATGACTAGCAATAATCAAGACTTCGAGATAACCTCGAGGTAGTAGGAGGTATTTATATAATATTTATATTCACTATATATGTATAGTATATGGCAGTTTACTTTATAAAGTATACAAGTACATTTGTAGGGGTATTACATGACATTATTATTGAGAGTAATTATATCTTAAATCTTTACAATTCATTATTGTATGATTAACCGTAATTCATATTTAAATGTATCTGCATATACATATATAGAAACACAACATACACATTATACATATATATATATATATATATATATATATATATATATATATATATTTAATCGGCACATGACAGCAGATAATTTAGTATAGCGGCACCTATCGAGTGGAATAACTCGATTTAAGATATTATGAATCAATATTATCATTCAAGACATTATTAAACACTTATTTATTTATAATTTATTTATAATTGCCTATGTTGTATAAAGTATTTTTTTGTTATTTAATATATCACGAGCATATATGCATATATATATATATAAGCATATATATATATATATATATTACCATTGTATTACACGTTTGTTAATAATCATTAAAAAGTGTATACATTCACATATATATATATAAAATAATACACATCTCAATTTAAAACTAATCTATATATATTATAAGACAATATACACATATATGTATAGTAATACAAGAACCAATACGGTATCTAGGAATACATACATACGCACATACATACGCACATACATACGCACATACATACGTGTAGACATCAATATACGTGTGCACACATACGCAATATGTTTTTATCTCCGTGTTCAAATTATATTATTATTACCGTTTACTTATTTTTTTAATACTGCAGATGATATAATACTTAGCTATTTATGTATAGATAAATACAATGCAATATACATACATATATACACACACAAACACACACACATATATATATACACATACAAACGCGCATATGTATGCATTGCGTGCGCTTAAACCCCGCATTAAACACTCGCCCTCGATCTTCCGCCAGATAATCTGCCCGACAATGACGACTACTCCCCCGATATATCGCCAGTTATTCTGGCGGCTCAGATCAACCAGTTCGAGGTTCTTCAGGTTAGAAAGTTCACGCATATTTATACAATGCTTACATATATATATATATATATATATATATATATATATATATATATATATATATACATATATATGACACACAAGCAGTAGGACACGGGTTCGACCCTCGTCCGGACCATTAATTAATTTTATAAAATGGGTCTTAAAATATTATTTAAAAGTGATCTTATATAATTGTGTATAAATAAATGATCGGCTCTCGTTAAGACCATGGATGCCTTAACATGAGAGCGGCTTCGAAGGGACATTAGAGCCATATATGGTTATAAGTGAAAACTTCATCTAAGTTACTGAATAGGATGAAAGGACTCCACCAAATAAAAATAACAATAAAATAACAATATATATATATATATATATATATATATATATTAGATATATATATATATATATTAGAATTCAATCTCGATTATTACGATGAACAAATCTCAATATTAGTATTATTATCACTATAATAATGTATACCACCACATCATCCGCCCCCCCCCCCCAGTTACTACTGGACAGAGGTGCGCGACTGGAGCGCCCCCACGCGTTGATCTGTTCGTGCGGAACGTGTCGCCGGCACCAGCGAGACGATTCGTTACGTCATTCGTTGTTACGTATACACCTGTACCGGGCTCTGGCCAGCGCGTCGTGGATGTCGCTGACCAGTAAGGATCCGGTGTTGTCCGCTTTCAAGATGTCCAACGAGCTGCGGTCGCTCGCGCAACAGGTTCCATCGCCGGTGTAGAACACGGTCAACAATACACTAGTTGACACGTGTACAAAGTTCACTGTACAATAACTTACTATATATTAACCTGTTATCCTGTGCCGTCGAGTCGTATCCGACCTCTGGCGACATCGATAACAGCAGCTCTCCAACTCCTCCTATACCTTGAGTCTCGTATAATGTTGTAGATAGTACCATGGAAGTTTTTCTTTATGCTATCTAGCCATCTTTGCCGTGGTCTCCCTCTGCTTCTATAACCCCCCATTCTTACTACCATCACTTCATATTCCATTCCGCCTGCTCTTATAACATGGCCATAGTAACATAATGATGCCTTGACTATCCTTGACTCAAGCGTCCATTCTGGTTTTATATTGTCAATAACCCATACATTTGTCTTTCTGTCGATCCATGTTACTCTTAACATACGTCTCCAACACCATAACTCAAAAGCATCGATCATCTTTCTCTCAAGCTTTCTCATTTTCCAAGATTATGCTCCGTATAAGACTATAGGGAAAACTAAAGCTTTTACAAGCCTGATCTTTGTTCTGAGGGTAATTCCTCTATCTTTCCAGATTTTCGTTAGTCCCCCCATTGCAGATCTACCCATTGCTAACCTTCTGCGTATTTCCTTCTCACAGAATCTATCCTTGGTTATTAGAGATCCCAAGAAAATAAAGTGCGATACTACTTCAATATGCTTTCCATCTACTACCATTTCTCCTTGGTCTTCAGTCATTATAACTTTAGTTTTACCTACATTTAGATATAGACCTGCCTTTTCACTAGCCAACTTTACTCTTTCCATAATTGCTATTAGATCGTTTTTAGTTTCAGCGATCAGTGTTGTGTCGTCAGCATATCTCAGGTTAGTAATCATTCTACCTCCAATACTGATTCCCCCATCCCAATCTTCTAATGCCTCTCTCATTATGTTTTCTGCATATATGTTAAACAGTAGGGGGGATAAAATACATCCTTGTCTTACCCCTTTCCCTATGTTTATAGTATCAGTTTCACCGAATTCTGTTCTTATAGTGGCTTCTTGTTTCGTATAGAGCTTTTGCAGTAGGACTATTAGGTGAACAGGAACTCCCATTTCTTTGAGTATCACCCATAGTCTCTCATGATCTACGCAGTCGAAGGCCTTTTTATAATCGATGAAACACATATACACATTCCTGTTGTGTTCTTTGGCTGTTTCTATCATCCACCGCAAATTAGCTATATGATCTCTTGTTCCTCTACTATATATATATATATATATATAATAATAAATGTCCAAGTACCAAATCCATATTGGAGACAACACATTATGATACTACCAACATTCTATACTATATATAATTAATTATAGTTATGGGTTTTTAGTCAAAAGGCTTGACTCGTAATTGAAAGCTCGTATATATATATGAATATGAATGGATTAAGGAATATATTAATGAATGAATTGGTTTATTTAAAAAACACCGAATTTAGCTGGATACCTCATTGGTGTATAACGTAACGAACAAACAAATAAACAATATAAAATGAATTAATTCCATATAATTGTCTTTAAGACAAACATATTAAAATATATAAAAAGGTATTATACAGAGTTTAAATGGTTTTTTAATTTAATTTCAAAACAATAGGATAATTGGATATTGAGTAGATCATATGGTAATATATTCCATGTACGAAGAATAACTGAGGAGAAGGCACGAGAACTGAATACGCTTCTAGTAGAACTTCTGTCTAATATAATATCATCCGATGTTTTGACTTACCTCAATATCGCTCGAAGTTCCAAAAGATTGTTTAGATATCCAGGCCTACCTATTAATAATGTATTTGTAGTAAGCATAATAAACGGTGCTTGCATCGCTTTCTAAATGAAAGCCATTTAAGAGTATATAGGTACATATATATAAGCGTATGGTTGCGGCGATTAACATTATAAATAAGTCTTATAGAAGCGTGAATAATCCTATAAACTTTTTTTATATCAGTACAATTTATGTCACTAAAAAGTGATTTACAGTAATCTATCCTTGATAATACAAGATAATTAATAAGTTATCTAGTAATACACGTAAAGTAATATTTTCTAATATGGCGATTTATGGCGACGTAAATGGTAATTTGCATGCTTATATATAGCATTCGTGTGTTGACTAAAAGATAAATTACGGTCCATGGACCATCATGCTTGATGATTCCGAGGTTATTGATTCAGAAGTATGATGACCTTAAGGTAGTATCAATTTACCATCAATAATCACAAATGGGATATCGGTATTCGAGATACATTCAGTAGTTCAGTGTTCGATGTATTCTGTATTTTAATGTATTTTGAAGATAGTTTCTAAGAAGCCAATTCATAATTTCTGAAATACACTATGAGTTCCAAATTAGAGATAGTCGATTTAATAGGAATTTTAATGAAAATCTGAATATCATCAACATACATATTGTAAATAATATTAGAGAACTTGTTAATCATATTAGATAGATGAAGCAGATAAATATAATATAATAAAAGCCAGATAACCTAATACTGAGGAACCCCACTTGATTAACTATTAGGGGTATTAACAGTAATTTTGCATAATGAGAATAATCAAGAGATTTATACAGCTTATCAGTAATATGGTTGAGAGCAGTTTCAGTAGAATATGACTTTATGTAAGCACTATTGAAGGGCTCAAGCAAATTATTAGCTTCAAGATATATTAGCTAGCGGATTACAATATGTTCCATAATCTTACTACTAATCGGAAGTTCGAATATTGGTATGTAATTCATCAGCACATCAGTATCAAGTGATGTTTTCTTCAGTATAGGTTTGATAATAGCATATTTCAAGGATTTATCCATGATGCCATCATCGAGTGATATAGAATTCAAATCTAATATTGAGTATTTGAGTGCATGAACCAGGTTTTTGAAAACAATCAAGTGATGTGGATCTATTGGAGAAATAGAATTAACTGTCATAATAAAGTTATGGAGATCAATTATTGTGGGAGATGAACAACTAGTACGTTTACCAGATATAGGTTAGAAAATACGATGGACAGTCAGAAGCAAAGGTGATAGCCAGGTGCGGATACAGGGGGGCTAGGGGGGCTCTAGCTATTTATAATGAATTAACAAGTAAAAAACATCAAGAAATGTATCTTAAAAAAAATACTCGTACAACGATCCATAAAAGATCACGTTTTTCAACATCATAAAGAAAATGGAAATACTCGTACATTTCAAATCAAGTCGTTATAACCACTTGGTTATATATAACCATGTGTATACACATACTCTTAGTTATACTACAGTGAATCTGTAAATGGCGGATTGTGCATACCATGTGTTTTTCCTTTACACATTTAATAAAAATTACAATAAAGTTGGAAAATGTGTCACTTCGCCCTTGATTAAGTTTAAAGATGCGATTTCTGAAAATTAGGAATTTAAAGAAATATTAATCTACTATTTACCACAAGAATTCTTTGGAACAAAATTCTCATTGTATTGCAGTGATAGAAAATAAGAAGCAATCATATATAATGAAACTCAATAATTCCATATCTAAACAAAATGAATGCAACAGAACAAAATTATAATAAATATTAGATATAATAATTCTTTTTAAAAGACAAAATATTTCATTAAGTGTTCATAAGGACTATTCTATTAAACCAAATTCTAATCATGGAAATGTCAATGCACTTCTAAAACTATGTATAACCTCTGGAAATGATATATTAAAAAAACACTTTTTAATGTGTAATAAAAATGCTAAATACACCTCAAAAACAACACAGAATGAATTGATATTTGAATGTGGTGAATATATTAAAGAAAGAATAATGTATGATATACAAAAATATAAATATGTTAGTGTACTAGCTGATGTAACCACAGATGTACCTATATGGCTATTAGCCTTAGCTTGGATTTAATGTAATCAGAAATACTGGAAAGTTTAGATGATAAGCATTTCACATATGAAGTATAAATAAATAAGCAGTCAGGTAATTCGATTTTTGTTTAATATTATTTACAAGGATACTATTAAATATATTGGGTTATAGTATATATATACCTATAGGTTTGAACTCAACATTTTGATCAATCATTTAATGTTTAATAACCTGAAAGGTTTTTACTATTTATTTAGTTATAAGCTATAGTAATTGTAGTAAGATAATTGGTCAGTAGTACTGGATAGTTTTTTGTTATATTGCAGGGATATATACGAATATATATATATATATATATATATGTTGATGTATATGTATTATTAATTCGTAGTATATACTCAGATGAAATATTAATATAACATTGCCATTTCATGACCATTTTTATTAGTACAAAAAGGGATAATATATATATATATATATATATATATATATATATATATTACAATGATTTAGGTGATATAGTTGTACTCCATATTTTCTAAAATGATATTGTAAATCATATACAATCCGATTCAACATCTTAAATGTATTACTATAAAACATTTATTTCGAAATGTCCTGTATTGATAAATTCCTGGAAGCGCAATATATATATATATAGATAAACTCCCTTAACGCTTATATTATTACAAGCTCATGTTAATTAATGCTGACATCTCACTGGTGTCGATGTTCACTAGAGCGTATACAGTCACCCGTAGGCGTATGTGTGTGTGTGTGTGTGTGTGTGTGTGTAGTATGCCCGAGAGTTATGTAGTTGATGTCGTGAAGGCAGAATGACGATGAGGATGATGAGGAGTGGGAGGAAAGGGAATTGAGTGGCAGGATGAATGTGCGGTGACTAATCGTTAAGTGAATTACCGGTCAACGTTGTGTACACGTCTAAAATGACCGCCGTTATGTGTTCGCGTACTAACATACACGCATACACATACACACTCACACACACACACACACACACACATATATATATATATATATATATATATATATATATGTGTATGTATGTGTGAGTGTGTGTGTGTTATATTACTTATATAAACTTAAACCATTAATTCGATATTCATTTATTAAATTAATTTAAAAATTATATTATCTTATTGTAATACAAAGTTATACAATCATATATTCCATTATGTACTTATACGGAATATATGTAATATATGTAATATGTGTATACCGACTGTATACTATACAGTGTATAATATAGAAGACATTTTAAACTAGGATTACTAAATGAACTAATAATAAATAAATGTAATACTTAATAATTAATGAATATATAAATATATATTTAAAATAAGCATTTCAATCTATACATAGACATTTAGACTTATTTATGGCGTACTAAATATTAAATGATATATTAAATGAACACATGAATAATAATATGCTATAGTTCTGTTAATGATTCATATATATATGTGTATATTGTATAGTATACATATGCACTTTAAAATATAATAGTAGTTCATAGATGGGATGATATGCATATCTCCTTAAAAGTCTCCTTAAGTCATGACTCCTTAAAATTTATAAATATAATATAAAATATAATAATAATATTTTATTATTAATAAATATTTAATTTTAACGATAAAATTCCAACTATGTATATCATCTTGGTAATTTATGTCTTAATTCATATTATAATATGATATATTATTATAATATTTATCATATTATATATACCTCGTTTTATATATTAAATATGTTTTATTTTCTTTCCAAATACTATACCAAATAATATGCTATTAATGCAATAATGCCCCTAATCTCAGACAGAATAGTTATCTCGATCAGCAAAGTATTAATAGAGTAAATAATGATTAATCATTTCAAATTATTCATAATTCTATAACGCATAACTTCACTGTGACCAGCCTGGCAAATATACAAGTGTCTTACAGTAATGCCTTTAACTATCATAAAGTATATCAAGGTAACGATCTCTACAGTATACAACTATATCTGAATCTCTTAAACAATGTAACGGAATGGAGTATAACAATACATTCCTTACTAAACTTTAATTCCATTATTAAATGTGAAGCTATAATTGTGAATATATGTAAAGAAGATACTCGATAACTTATTTGTATATACAACATATGCCTAGTGTTGTATTTACGTATATAATAATAAAATGTAAATATGAGTATATATATATATATATATATATATATATATATGTGTGTGTGTTTGTCTGTGTATATATGTGTGTTCATGTATGTGTATATGTCTGTGAGTGTGTGTGCGAGTATATTATGATATACACATTATCAATAATATCACTGCGTAACAATTACGGTTACATTTGCACGCGCATTATAACTATCATTAAAGTATCGTTAACTGTACCACGTGATCAGGTGTTACATAAATAATGAACTTCAACTTGTTCCGATACCTGCTTTCGGACACGTGATTGGTGAATCAAAAGATCGATTGATTGATTTCTTATTGTATCGATGTATGCGATGATTAATTGAGTGGCCGATTGATCTACTACGTAAAGCGCTATATATATATATATATATATATATATATATATATATATATATATTAATTTATATCATTTCCACAAATCAACTACAATAAATTTAAATTTTATTTTAAAAATAATTATTGTTTTAAAAATATAACAAACTTAAATGAGTCATTAACACCAATAAAAAGTAAAACAATTATAAATATAACCTACATACCCTGGTATAATAAATCTATAAATGTTCTTAAAAATAATATTAGGAAAACTCTATAAATTTAATAATTCTACAGATAATTTGAACAGATTTATATCATTAAGGTCAACTTATCGCCATGAATTAATAACTTATAAAAAGCTATACTACAACAATAAACTACTTACGTTAACAAATAATCCAAGAAAATCTTTTAAAATTGCATACAAGCTATTATACAAAAATACTAAAACCAATATTAACAATATTCCATTTACACCAGAATATTTCTCAAACTATTTTACTTATAAAATCATTGATATTTGATCAACAGTAGAAATAAATATGACGAAACTGTCCAACAATAACCCATATATGTATGCTCGATCACTTACTTACCCAACTAACCAATGTTAGATAACCTACCGGTGACGATATTTCTACTCTTATCAAGCAAACTAATTCATCTTCAATACTCGACCATGTCCCCATAACTGTACTTAAACAATTAAATATTTCATTACTCTAATAATAAGACAATTAATTACCGACTGTATAAAAATGAATACCACCATATTTCAAACAAGCTTCTATAACCGTTAGAATGAAGAAATGTAATATGGGCATTAATGTGCTATAAAGTATAGGAATATTTATCAATTACCTTCATTGACTAAAATATTTGAAAGATTAATTAGTAACAAATTAACTAAGGGAAAGTGTACACCTAATACGGAGGACACTTTAACAGTAAATTGTCTTAACATTTTATAACTTAATATTTGTATTCAATAATTACAATATATTAATATTATATGATTATAGATATTATTAGGATTATAAAATGTTATTTAATATTTTTATTAAATAGATAACGGGGTGTCCGTATTCGGTACCCATGTCCGAATACAGAAACCCAGTTTTATAATACGGAAATCATATATACCACTAGATAAACGTTACATTATTGATTAAACAATCATATAAATGACAATTACATTATTTATAATTTATTTTATGAATAATTTAATATAATTTAATTAATAATTAAGTTATTTATGTTTATTATTTTTGTAATTTATAATCGTGATAAGTATCTAAATAATTATATTCTTAGATTTAGCTTCATCGGTGGTATTAATATTATAAGTCACTCTATTATTATGAAAATCAGAATAGTTCACACTCTGCGCGCTAATTGGTTATAGGGTGTCCAACGGACACCCTATAACCAATTAGCGCGTGTATGGACACTGTCCATGGACATATGCATATTAAGATATCCATAGTGTCCGTATTAGGTATGTATATGACCTCTATATATATTCTTATAACTTAATTAATATTTGATAAAAAATATAGCAAGTATGTATATATTATTTAGAATGCTTTAGTTTTTAATAACATAGTGTTATATTTTATATTGATACATTTGTATATTTTTGAGAAGGTTTTAAGTTTAAATTTTTTTTCATTAATTTAAAAACGTAATAAAAAATCAGTTTATTGGATAAATCAGGACTATTTTCAATAATAACAAAATAAAAAATACATATTTAGACTATTTATGTAATTATGAATATTTTATTCATTAAATATTTTTTGTATGATTTGTGATTTCTGAGATACCGAGAGTGTTCGTATTTGATCACTGTCCGTATTCGGTTACTTTCCCCTATCCACCTAAATAAAACAGTATTTTTTATAAATATCAATCTGGATATTTGAAATTTTATAGTACTAGAACAGTTTCTAATAACTTATATTTAGATGTAACTACACTAACTCCACAATACTATAAACAAATATTTAGAAGTAAGAATTATATGCGACTTAACTATGAATACACATATTAATTTAATATCTAAATCGACGAATACTCACCTCAATTCACTAACTATGCAAAACAGTACCTTACGTAACATGTATATTTTAACTTATATATTATATATTATAATTAATTTTATTATTTAAATTAATTTATTATTTTTACTGACAGAATATACATACATATATATATATACCTTAACGAATATTCGTCGAATATACAACGACGACTAATATCGCCACCTATCGTCGGCGTCGCGCGTCAGGAGGACGAGTTTAAGGACATCTACGCCAGCCTCAGCGACCAGTGTAAACAGTACGCGTGCGACCTCCTCGATCAGTGCCGCAGTAACGAGGAGGTCATAGCCGTGCTGAACCGACGCAGCGGAAGTCTTGACGCCGCCGAGTTCCCGGCTTCTGACGACGACGATATCGACCGGGACGATGGAGACGACGAGGAAGACGACGAGGAGGAATTCATCGATAACGAGAATACGGACGACGACGGTTATAGGGGGAAAGCTAGAGTTTATAGTAAACGATTTGTAGAGTGATTGATCGACGGTCACGGTTAATTTGGGCCAAAGCCCGAAATAAAATTATAAATCCGAAAATAACTTATATGGGCTTATTGATTTATTGTGGGATTTGGCCTATATTAACTAGGCCTGCTGATCAGTGAAGCGTGAACATGTGTATACTTCATAATAAATCGGTGTTCACACCATAATTTTGGGTCGGATTTATTCCTTGTAACCCCTTTTCGAATGTTGGGATTTTTGAAAAATTACTACAAGTTATATTAAAAGTAGTGAGAGAATTTTAGTAATTTGAACAACAATATTTTAAGCAGCCGGTTGATATTTGGCTATATTAATTATAGTAAAAATCGGCCAACTTTTTTAGTTTGACATGTCCTGTAATCGATAAAATCAAGAAATTTTAGTGAATACTATTCAATTAATTAACTTATATACCTCAATTATATTTTATATATATATATATATATATATATATATATTGCTGATAATAGATGGGAAACCTACATATAATACGAGTTCGATACTGGGGCTGTCCAGATTAAAACTTGCTCTGAAATACGAACAGAAGCAGGTCAGTTTATCGAATGTAAGCGTACATGAAATACGAATAATCTATTAGTTATATATATATATATATATATATATATATGTATTATGATTTAGTTTTCAACGCCAGTTTAATTAGTAAGCGTATACGTATATATATAAACTATACTTAAGGTAGAATAAACGTTTAAAATATATATATGTACAGATATCTTCGATATATATATATGTGTGTGTATATTGATAAATCTCTAGATATTATGTATTATGTAATTTTAAAAACACTAAATATATTACGATACCAGTAAGGGATTCTACGTCAATTCAAGTTATAATGTTTATTTAGTATACTTATTGTATAGATCTATACTAATCTAAAGCGCTGACAAATCCTCAATTATTACATAACTATTGCGTCACCATTACGTCACTCATTACATCACACCTGTGTTACGTAACCCATAGTTCGTGGCACACCCACATTGTCAGCAATTACTAGCATCCATATGGTACGAAGGACTTCCGGGCTGGAGGAAATACAACTACGTCGCCAAGGTTACTGAAGGATTAGCTTCGGACATCTCACACGTCGTATAACTCGGAATTGTTTATATTGTTTCATTTTAATTATAAATATTATTATAGTGATAATAATAATAATTCATTTATTGAGTTTAAATATTAATTTAACACTAAATGGATATCAAAAAAAGAATTTCTTTTTGCAATATCGTGGTCTCATAAATAAGTGTTATCTATATATAGGTATTATATTTATAGTATACATTATTATGTAATACATAATATGTATATATATATTATATATATAATATATATATATAAATTCTGGTATCTATGACTCAGTGGGACAACAAACAGCTAGTAATCCAGAGGTCCCGTGTTAGACTCCAGGCAGTTTTTGTTTTTCTCTTGTGTTTATCCAGAACTTAATAAACGATAATTCAAAATCAAGAAAATAAATTGTACTATTTGTTTTGTATTGTCCGCGGCCCCTCACAGTTATTTATAACATGTATATGTATATGACTTCTTGAGGGGTCCATTTGTATCCGCTATTTGTATTGTATTCAATATATATATATATATATATATATATATATATATTTGTGGTTTCAATAAATATTATTATTATTATTATATATACATATATGTATATATATATATATATATATATATATATATATATATATATATATATATATATATATATATATATATATATATAGTCAAAGCTCGATAACTCAACATTGACGGGACATAGTTTTCATGTTGAGTTAGCGAGTATGTTGAGTTATCGGATGTATTAATTTATTTTTATTTATAATGGTATATTTGTTACGCTACTAATAGTGTATTACTCCTAATGATGGTTTATGATTATTATTAAGTTTATAGATTGTATATTGTTCTAAAATAATAATTATAATAAATAAAAAGTCATAGGAATAGCAAGTATTTCTTGGGAATAGTACTATTCATTTTGTATTAAAGTCATTATTCATTTTTGATTGTATTAAATTGTTATCAACATGAGTGTTAAACGTATTTATAATATGAGTAATGTGTAATAAACAATTATCGTCAGTTAAATTATTCTTAATTAAATTTAAAAGGACTTCGTGTGAGGATAATTTGGCCCGTTTTCTTTTATTGTTGAATTCTAAAGATGCCTTCTAAATGGCATATTTATTCTTAAACCATCCAGCTATGGTAGATACAGAAACATCTAATCGTTTGTCAACTGACTTTCTTGATTCGCCTTTATCAATATTAATGATAGATTCTAACTTATCATTTATGGAGATAGACGTAGATTTTCTCTTGACTGACATGTTACTTAATTAGATTCATAATCTTTAATGATTTCGAATATACAAGAATGTATATTAATAAACTTATTGTTAAAAATAATCATTCCCCATTGGATAATTCAAAATAGGCCTAATCCTTGATTATGCCTTGCAAGGATGAACTCATGAGTCATTGTCCATTGTGAGGGATATTTATAAGTCTATATAATATATATTATCATACGAGTACTATTTTGAATGCATTTATGTGAACAAAACATTAATTAAGTCTATAGACTAAGTCTATATATAGTATATATAGACTTATAGTTTATATTTACTATAGTATATATAGACTTAGTCTATAGACTTAATTAATGTTTTGTTCACATAAATGCATTCAAAATAGTACTCGTATGATAATATAATAATTGTAATTGTATTTTTACGTTTATATATTTATATCCATATATTATTAAATAAAACCATGTTGAATAATGTATGTTGAATTATATTTGTTGAGCAATGTAGTTTTATTACATGTAAAAGATACGAATCCAACAACATATGTTTGTGATATTTTGATTTTTCATAAATGTTGAGTTATCGGATGTATATTTACAATGTATAGGCTAGGATTATAAAAACGATGTTGAGTTATATTTGTTGAGTAATAGGGTTTTTTATAACATGTAAAAGATAAGAATCCAACCAAATATGTTTTGGATGTTGAGTTATCGGCAATGTTGAGTTATCGGCATGTTGAGTTACCGAGCTTCTACTGTATATATATATATATATATATATATATATATATATATATATATATATTATAACACATTAATCAATGTAACGTATATAGTTATATAATATAATTGACATCGATCTTATATCGTTAATTAATGTTTAAATAAATTGAAAGTTATAAAATCATACATATAATATATGTTACCCGACATAATGTTATAATTGGTAAACAGATACATAATCTATCAATTAATAACATATATATATATATATATATATATATATATATATATATATATACACACACGTGATACATGTTCTTACGTAATATCTGATCACGTGTTACGCAGGTGTTCATAATAATAGGTTTAGTGATAGCGATGCCGGCGATGGCGTGTGTTTATCTACTGGTGCCTACCTCTCGGATCGGCTCGGTTCTCCGCACCCCGTTCATGAAGTTCCTCTACCACTCGGCTTCTTTCGGCGTTTTCTTGATGTTGTTGATACTGGCTTCGACTAGCGTCGGTTCGGTGAATAAAGGACAACTTTCTAGACGAAATCTGCGAGGACCTCCGCCTACCGCTCTGGAGTTCACCATCACGTTGTACGTCATAGGTTAGCGGGGTCATTCGGAGGTCATGTGGATGTCACTGCATGGTACACTATAATAATATATAGACCTTCATCGTGATTGCACTATATAACCCACATACACACACGTATATATATATATATATATATATATATATATATATATATATATATTAGAGGTTAATGGTGTACCGGTTACAGAATAGGATGTATGTCATCATAGGTCATCAGAGGTCAATGAAGTATACAATACGTATATACCTTATTTACTATAGTTACTTGTTTTTCACTCATGATTACTGGTAGAGTTCATTGGAATCAACATATGAGCGATAACTATTAAATAGTAAAAGCATATTAAGATTATAAACTAGAAAACAACATAGAAAACAAACAAAATGTATCTGATAAATATTTGTAATATTATTATTATAATATATATATATATATATATATATATATATATATATATATATATATATATATATATATATATATATATATAGATATATATATATATATATATATATATATATATATATATATATATATATATATATCGGATACGTGGCAGCATGAATATTATAACACTCAAACTTCTAAATGTATTATTTTCATTTGAATTTGTAAAATTATAGATACAATTATATATAGCGTTTTCGGTACTGGATCAATATATATATATATATATAATGTTATCTAGGGATTTCTATAATTCAATATGCCTATTAATGTATAAATATATGTATTCATTTTAATCAGATATGTGTCATTCGTATGGTATTTGTGTCAAGTGTGAAGCCCGCCCCCGGGGCATATCATATATAATATGCATGTATATATAACATCATATATATATATATATTTGAACTGCCTATGTGTCTCAGTGGCTAAGGCGTCAGACACACAAGCAGTAGGACACAGGTTCGAGCCTAGTTCGGAACATTAGTTAATTTTATAAAATGGGTCTTAAAATATTATTCAGAAATGATCTTATATAATTGTGTATAAATAAATGATAGGTTCTCGTTAAAACCATGGATGCCCTAACATGAGAGCGGCTTCGAAGTGAAATTATAGTCATATATGTTTATAAATGAAAACTGCATCTAAGTTGCTGGATGAGATGAAAGGACTCCACCAAATAAAAATAACAAAAATAACAATAACAATATAAATATATAAAATCATATATGGCGATATTAAGCTATAGCCAAAGACCGACAATTATACGATTTATTTATTTATTTAAAACATGATTTAAATACTCCTTGCATGATAATACATCTAGTAGGCGTGTCTTAACGATAGCGATGATAACTCTGACCGCCAGGTTTCGTGTGGTCCGAGTGCAAACAGTTATGGGACGAGGGTTTCACGGCGTACATGCATCAGTGGTGGAACTGGCTCGACTGGATTATGTTGTCGCTGTTCCTGTGTACGATTTCCCTGAGGACCGTCGCCTTCTTTCACACCTTCTAGTTAGTCACGTGACGACGACCGGAAGTCGAGGTGGCGGGGATTACGGGGCGCGTGCGTGACTCAGACAACTGAACGAGTATGCGCAGCACCCGTGTCTGGTATTATTCATGGATATTATCAACTATGGTGAAATTTAATATAATTATATATATATATAAATAGATACGTTTGAAATTATTATATATCTTTTTTTAATACAAAAAAATTATATTCTGCAAGTGTAATTAGTTAAAAACTAAATATTATTATTAGATATTATTATAAATAAGTAATATTTATAATTAATAAGCAATTGTAGTGATAATAGTAACGATCGTTCATTTAAGTTTTATAATAATAGTAACCCTGCAGTGCTACTCTGTTTAATAATTATATTGAATAGGATCATTAACCTACATCATTTCTCGAATACAACTATATAATCTTATTTCTATTATAATACTATTTATATTACGTTATTTATATATCACAATGCGCTATTATTAAACTCAGCCAACTCTTGCCATACATTCATCCAACCTCGATCCACCACTGCCCTATCATATTATAAAATGTAGCCCCAATGGGTTATATATTAATGGTACACCCTTAATATACAGTTTTCCTGTCTTTACTATACATTTACCCCATCCTTACCCCAGTATGCCTACTTTATCCATCATTACTCAACCCTTTCCCAACTCTTTCCCAATATTACCCCATTCTGACCGGTGTACATAATTAACCACGCCTATCCCCACGAGTATGCAGGCTACTTACCTCTGATACACCCGTACTAGGGGCGCTGGAACGATTTTGTATGTAGGGGGACCAACCAATCAAAATAAATGGGAGGTCCCAAACCAACACATAGGAGGGGGACATATCCCCCACCCTGTCCCTCCTATTGCAGCGCCTCTAACCAATACCCATAATTTATCCACCATTACCATCAACAACACATCCCCTTAACTACCACTATCCCTACTCCTACCCCTACCCTACCCCTCCAGCCCTGAGAAGTACGGAGCGGCTAAACTACCGAGGACGGAGTGGCCTGAGGCTGACCCCACCATTGTTAGCGAGGGGGTGTTCGCTGTGGCTAACGTGTTCAGTTTCGGACGTATTATCTTCTTGTTTCAGGTTAGACTTACTACGTATTAGTGTATCGGGGGTACTGGTGTGTATTTGTATGTGTATATATATACATATATATATATAGGGTAATATTTATAATTATTTATGAATAACGATACAAAATACGAATAACGAATTCAAATGATCTCGTCAATACTTCCTATACGTCTATAATTTCTATAGACCTATATACATATATATGACATAACCCTTATGTGACTGCATTTTAATAGCATATACATATATCGCATGTTAATGTCTGGTATCTTAAATCGTTGATGAACACCAAGATAAACAAGACTTGGTACATTTGAAACCGATACCATATTCCACTTAATGCATATGATATGCTCAATAACACTATGACTTAGTCAAATAACTATAGTTAAATAAAATGTAACTATAGTTACATAAAATTTAAAAAGTTTTCTACTACTTTAATAATTAAGTATTAAAGCCTAATTTAATTCCTATTTAAAATCTCCACCTATAAGATATATTTTCCCAACAAACAATAATAGAATATTTAAATACTTTTTAAAGCAGAGATAAATGTTGACATAAAATACGTATTAAAACATATTTAAATATATCTTAAGATATCGGATATTATTAAATAATAATTAGATAGGCTTTAATACTTAATTATTAAAGCAGTAGAAATATGTTTTAAAAACGTTTAAATCAGATTTAAAATCAGAATGTTCGAAAATCTGATTGAAATTGCTTTCTAAACTTCTTTAATAAGTATTTAAATCTGCTGTTATTGTTTGCTGGGTGGTTAAATGAACAGGAAACGATAACCTATAACAATATACTACATATTTACCCCATGCACCATTTACCAGGCGAACCCGCAGCTAGGACCACTGCAGATATCGCTAGGCTGTATGCTGATAGACATCGGCAAGTTCCTGCTGATATTCTTCTTGGTGCTGACTTCGTTCGCTTGCGGTCTGAATCAGTTATACTACTACTACAGGTACTGTATGGTTGCAACGGATCGTATTCGTGTACATGTTTAGTAGTGGCGCTGCAACAGGGGGACTGGAGGATATACCCCCAATTTTACCGCACTTTTATTTTGATTGGTTGGCTACATACAAAATCCTTCCAGCGCCCCTATTTTTAATAGGCAACTCTATTTATTTAGTTTGTAAAACGGTGTTTACAAGATTGAAAAAATTGGACCAAGTATACTACTATCATTGCACAATGATAAAAGATATGTAATAAAGTTAAAATATAATGTCGTTCTATTATAATAAAGTTAAAGGTTATAATAAAGCAACTAAACAGATGTAATAAAGTTAAAATATAGTGTTCATACTATAATTAAGAAGTTAATTTAAGAGTTAATTAATGAAAAAATTATTCTTTAACAATATTTGAATATAATGTATTATAGTTTAATAAAATGTTTTGAAATTGAATACAAAAATATATGTTAATTTTGATTTAAGACACTTTGCAATATATATTTCGCTTTATAACGTTATGATACTCTCTAACGTAGAACTGTATATAATATTCGAACTATATTTTTCGTATCATATGATAAGGATTTTATTACAGGGTGAGTAAGAATAATTTTCTTGAGTAAAGGAACTTTATCGAGCAACTTTAAAATCATTGTGCTTGAATAAGTATCCATAATTGAACATTTATGTTCATTTAGAACCCTTATTTATCATTATTATCACTATTATATCAACATTTATCTCATCATTTAGCGATGATGTAATAGCAGGAAAACAACAAACATTCAGCAATGTCATGAGGTCTGCTAAAAATGCTCATACATTTGAATCCCCATTTGATCCGTTAGTTATGATTTTATTTTATTTTGTTTATATATATATATATTAATGTGTGTGTGTTTAGTGCACAATTAATGTATAATATAATTCGAAATACATTTCTTAAAATATTACTTAAACTTAAATAATAATTAATTACAATAATTAAAATTGTGAATGAATTTATTTGCTGCTCCTCGAATTATAATCAAAGTTCATTTTAGTATATAGTCTAAATAACAAACTTATAGTATAGTATATTGTACCTAATATATAGTATATATATATATATATATATATATATATATATATATATTAAAGGATACTCACCATAACACATTATATGCTGAATAAGATTACAGACTATGTTTATCTTTACATACACCAAACCCAACCTCAAACCCTATTCTGTGCTATATTCGGCCTAATACCACTGACCACAACACTGACCACACCATCGACCACTACATTAACTACCCACATACGCAGTATATGGAACTCGTACATAACGCTATTCTGGGCGCTGTTCGGTCTGATGCCTCTGTCCACTGTGAGAGAAAGTAGCGTACAGACGTTCACACGGCGCATAGGCGAGACCCTCCTGATGGTCTACCACATCATGGTGATCATCGTCCTCATCAACATGCTCATCGCCATGATGTCGTCAAGCTTTCAAGAGATCGAGGTATTGTATTCGTGCGTATGTGTGTGTGCGTGCCTGGGTATGTATGGATGCGGTCGTGTACATATGTGTTTGTTTGTATTGTGTTCTGTTGTTTTATAATGCTCATTTTATTTGTATATGGATTATTTTTCTTTGAATGACAGATAATACATATATATATATATATTTGCAGGCGACAGCATAGAAAAGATAATTATCTTCATCTGAAGCCTTTTAGAGGAAACAATAATATAATGAATTTAATAATTCACATGATATATATATATATATATACAACTTTCTTCTAATAAATATTATTATTATTATATTATTATATATATATATATATATATATTAAAATTATCATTAGAATAGTATATGAATAATAGATTACAAATTAATATATAAGTGTACATGGTGACTCAGTAGCATGGTGACTCAGTAACGTGGTGACTCAGTAGAATGATGAATCAGTAGCATGGTGACTCGGTAACGTGGTGACTCAGTAGAATGATGAATCAGTAGCATGGTGACTCGGTAACGTGGTGACTCAGTAGAATAGTGAATCAGTAGCATGGTGACTCGGTAACGTGGTGACTCAGTAGAATAGTGACTCAGTAACGTGGTGACTCATATGATGTTTATAGGATCACTCGGATCGCGAATGGAAGTTCGCCAGATCGAAGTTATGGATGGGATATTTCGATGAAGGATCCACGCTTCCTCCTCCCTTCAATATCATCATTAGTCCTAAGGTTTGTATCTGTATATTATTTATGTATATGTGTGTCTGTATTATTCTATCTGTAAATAATTCCGTTAACTGAAATAAGCCCTAAGATTTAAGTTCATCATAGTTAATCTGTTATTTATGCTATACATTATAATGTATAGTAGAAATTATAAATTGAAATATTTTCTAAAGTTAACATTATTGAAATTAAACGATACGAAATAAATTAAATTAATAATATGAATCTATTTAAAAATAAACAAAATATAATAACAAATAAACAATAAAAATTGAATCACTTCATATATGTTAACGATTACAGTTATTTTAAGTACTAAACTTACATAGCTCTTAACTTATTTCAAATGTATTGTTCCACATGTATAAATATAATAAATTGATACAAATTAAAATCTCGTGAATATAAATGAAATTATTTCATTTCAAATACGTTAAATTATAATAACATATGTTTATAATTTGCAAATTATATACATCAAATTATATATTAACGTATTTGAAATGAAATAATTTAATTAGTAATTTAGAATATTTATACCTGTATAATTACATGTAATTTGTTTTTATTCATTTGTATCCATTCCGATTCGAACCCATTTACCTCTGGCAGGCACACACTCTATTTGTTCACATATAGGTGGCGTCTTAGTAATTCATCCTTTTAGGGCCACTGAAATGTTGCAGATATTGGCGATAAATAGACTACCAGATAGGTCTACAGTAAAATAACATTATTTATTAATTTTCAGGTGGGACAAAATATATTCTTTCACTGAATTAGTTTACATTACCCCGCCCCCATGGAAAACCCTTCGTACCCAGTAAACCAAAATTTGAAATTTGTTCGAAAATTTTTGTAATTTATTTACGACTATTGAAAATTATTGAAAATAATTTAAGAATATTGAAAATTATTGAAAATAATTACGAAAATAATACGAAAATTTTACGAAAATAATTTTAAAATAAAATACACAGTTTATAAAATTTTTGAAAATAAAACACGATGTTTGCAAATTATATATTAATATATATTAATTAATATATTAAGATTATTAATAGATTTAATTAAATTTTATTGCAGATAAATTATTTAAATTTTTTTAAATATCTACTTTCTATTATTTATTTATGATTAACGAAATAAATATTAAATAGATAAAATGTTTCTATTTTAAAATCAATTTTTATTTATATTGACATCATTATTAATTAATTAATTAATTAATTAATGGTTATTCAATCAAAAAGAATGGTTTATTCGTTTAAACTAATTTTTGATTCATTCAATGAAGTACAACATATTTATTTTATTAATTTATATCTTTATTCTAGTTATATATATATATATATATTTCATATAACAATATTTTTTATATTTATTATATTCTCTATATAATTTATTTTTGATTTGCAAATGTGTGATTGTTGACTAAATATTTATTAAATTCTGAAAATTATGTGCCACATTCGAAAATGATTTTCGAAAAATTAACGTAAATAATTGTAATTTAATTTCAAAGTTTGCAACAATACCAATTTATCCACAAAATTTTCGAAACATTTTCGAAAATCATTTTAAAATATGGAAAATTATTTTGAAATTTGGTTTACTGGGTACAGGCAAGCAAATTTGCGAATAATAATGCGCGGTTTTTATATATTAAACTAGTTAGATGTTTAGGAATGTTCGAAAATCCGGTTTTCGAGCGAATATTTGCAATCTGGTCTCTTCATTAGCTGCCGCTGCTTAACTATCACACTGATCGCCGCCACCACACCATCTATCGTTAACAGTCGGTGTACAGCATTCTCGTGAAATTGAAGCGCTTCGTGTTCGGCAGCAGATCTCACTTCTCCACCACTCACAGATCTGAGATACGTCTTAGCAAGGTTATATGTATATCTGCAATGTTATATGTATATCTGCATGGTTATATGTATACATGGCTACTTTACCACTGGCATTTAGATATTATTATTACACATTAGTATATTGCTATATATATATATATATATAATTGAACAGATAATAAAGGTAAATTTAAATCAATCTATTGTATAAATACATTAAATTGATTGATAGATTGATAATTTATTTAATAAAATACATAGTCGAAAATATTATCGAAAGTATAAAGTATAAATATTTGCTAAAGATAACATACATATAGATATTTCTGAAGAAATGCAAACCTAAGCTCAACAAAACTTAAAACCTAAAACTAAACACATACCAAACCTAAACCCATAATATGGTCGTTATTAGGGTAATTTAGGTGGTCGGTAATAGGAAAATCATATGGGTTGCTATAATTAAGATATATTGGTTAATAGTTATTAAAATTAAATTATTTTTATAATTTTTATAAACATTTAATTGATTTACAATATTATGCATAGCATTACGTTTTATTTTAATTATTAATGTATTTACAATGATTTAAAAAAAGTTATTATTCAAATATTTAAAAAGTAAAACCAGAATATTACATTTTATCAAATATATATATTATATTTATATTAAAATTTAATAATAATAATAAGTAAGTTAATAATTTGATGATTCATAATAATTAAATGATAATTTAAATTAAAGAAACTAACTCGGAAAACTGGGAGGAAATGCAGCGTTCAAGTTTGTCCTCGGAGAGCTAAATATGAGGTTATTATACCTTTATCCTATATCACAAAGATAATAGAAGTATTATTAAATTTTAGCAATAGCAATATTTATATAGTATCTTTATTGTATGGTTTCATATATTATAGAGATATTAGAGTATTAATTATATTATAATATATTTTTGAGAATTATATGATAATACCGAAACACATTATTATTATTACACATTATTATTACAAATAGTGATTATTTACTTCTTCAAAACAATATATTAAAAATAAGTATACTTAGTATTATATATAGTAATCTTATGAGTATTATAACGAAATAATATTGTTCATATAATAAATTACGTTATTTAGCATACACGATTAATTATATGATATATTATTTAAAATACAATTAATATATAACAATTAAAATATTCTAAAATATTAATATTACTATAAGCTTATAGTACTAGTATTATAAATTACACAGTTATGTAGAAATATACTAATAATTGATTCTAAGCGGATATTTAATAGAATTAGAATGTAATAGTATGTATACTATAATGTTAACACATTAGTTATATTACAAGTTACTAGTAACTATTTAGGGTTATCTCTTTAGCCGCTTTAAAATCGCAACGTTACTCAAAATATACAAATAATATAAATGTATATGCACCTATGGGATATATATATATCATCTACTATAACCGTAACACAGGATGTTATGAGAAGATTAGTGGGAAGATTCATTCTTCAGTGCAAGAAGAACACTCGACAAGATGGAGTTAATGAAGACGATATACTAGAGATCAAACAGGACATATCTAGTCTTAGGTAATATTATATATGGTACTATTTTCGTCGCAAAGAATAATGTAATATATATATAATACTAATAATAATATTTATTAGAATAATTTGGTTTATTTTCTGTTTCGTTTTCTAGTTTATAATATTAATATAGTTTTTCCTCCTAGATAGCTTCAAAATAGTATAGCATATGCACTGTTGTTGTCGCCCTATATATATAATATTTATAAATTTTATATTATTAATATTAACAACCAGATCAATATTAATTAATGTACTAGTTATGTTAATGTTTTCCAAATTCCATATCATATTAGTTATATGTAGTTTAATTCGAAGCGATTCGTATGCGTATTTAGCGCAATAGCGCCATTTTGTAGTCACGTGACAATCGGGGAAGATTTAAGATGGGGAAGAAGTATTATATGACACCAGCGCTTAACTTGCTATAATAACCCGTATCTGTTACATAATAACTTCTACGCAGGTACGAGTTACGCGACGACCGCAACAAGAGGATCAGCGTAGACAACGAGAGGTCAAACACCCTACGACGGGACATCATACGTAGCATCAGGGGTAACCACGTTAAGCTGGCTGACACTGGAGGAGGAGGAGGTATCAACACCGCCGGTGATCAGACGACACCACCGCAACACCCGAACTCGCATCACCACCCGAGTAGTGACAGGTCGACACGGCCCCTTAGGTCGAATAGGTACCTGCAAGGCTCGGTTTCGTTCGACTCCGATAAAACAGGTTCGCGACTCAATTACTGCGTTGTCAATTACCTTTCACTATTATGTATGCGTACGTGTGTATTATATAATCTTCGTTTCAAATTAATGTATTAAATATCTCTTATATTTAAATTAGTATCACTATATTTATTAATTTAATAGAAATCCGTATATCAAACCACTAGAAACATTATTTGTTACACGTATGATTTGATACATACATTAATGATACACACATACATTACGATAACAATAAGTACTATACTTTGTAAATTGGATACTAGATTAAATCGCTTTAAATATGTATTTATTAATTCCTGTTAACCTACTTGTATGAGCAGATACACTTTCTCAATTAATGTTCTAATATATATACGTATACTAAGTATAAATCTTCAATCAAAATAAATTACTTTGTAGAATTAAGATATATATATGTTAAAAGCGTTTTCAATATACATAAAATATTGTATATATTTTTATAATTATTAATACTTTCTTATATATGTATTTTATGATTTATATATATAGCAATACATTTTATTGAGCGAGTTAATTAATAAAATATATTTTAGGATATCTATAATTATTATAAACTATCCTATTGGTTAAACTAGGATATATATATTTTAAATTTGTTTATTATTTAATAAAATATTACTAAAAGGTGAGTCCGTACTTACCAATCTTATATCTAAATACCCATATATTCGTAAATGTCTAATATAGCTATTTGGTGTATTTGATTATTTTATTTCAAATCGTAATGGTAAGAATTCGGGTACAAATATTGAAAATAATGAATGAATTTTGACATAAATAGTAGATGATACATATAATTTAGATTTATTTAAAGGTTTTGATTATAAAGCTCATTGATAATAGATTATATATTTATAATTATAATAATAAACTGATTACACCTACGATATCGCAGATACCCAGCTACAACACAGATCGAGGTTTAGACAGCACGTCGGCCAATCAGAAACCAGATCGATAGTTCGCCCACTGACCGTAGATATGGTGACACTAACTAGAGAAGTTACGATGGGTGTGCGTGAAGAGCTGCTGCGAGTAGCCAATCAGATGATCAGGATGAAGAACGATTCGCAGCTGGCACCAGCCACCGCCGTTTAGGATATAGATTTGTAGCAAGGACTGTTGAATAGATGGATATAATACCATTATATTTACGCAATGTAGGTACAATATATATTACTATCCACATGCATAATGTATATTGTCCATCTAACCAATATGTTAGCTCACAAGTCACACTCTTATAAAGTATGGGCGCAACCATAGGGGTAGACGGGGACCTGCCCATCCAATGTTTATTAGTGGATCCACCAGTCCTAAATGATCAACACCAAGTTTAATTATATAGAGGGTAAAATATGATATCAATAAGGTTGTCTATAAATACCCCAAATATTAAATAATCGTTGCGCCCATAACAGGGTTATGCGTGGGCGAATAGTAAGGGGAGCTATCGATAGGTAACTACTATTACTTCCACCTAGTGTATGATATTACCAGCATTGGGCACCATTTAAATCTAATCTACACTCGCATTTGCAATAGCTCTCTGTGCACTATATAAATAGCATTCGCACTTGCACTTATATAACATGTATATAAACGCACTATTTCATCCGCATTTACTTCGCCACATTCACTTATAAATAAAAGAGCACTGGCAATCACTCTATGTACACCAGATCCGCCTAACACTATATAATAGATACTATTGCATCATCGGGAGCTCGGTGGTGACACCTATTGCGTAATACTCATATAGAAAGTAACGATACCGCATTCGAGTATGCAGATATGTATGTTATTTCATTAGGCAATGGTTTGTTAAAACTACCTTTTATATACGTGTTAATGGGTGTTAATATTATCAAGTAAATACATTATTACTATACATACTCTTCGAATACGAAATGAGAATATGTTACCACTACCACTATAGTTAATTATTTGTTACTACTACAACTGATATTAATTCTACTACTACTACTACTACTACTACTACTACTACTACTACTACTACTACTACTACTACTACTACTACTACTACTAGTACTATGTTTATTTATTAATTTGTCACTCATATATATAATTGTTATCATCAAGTATCGATTTCACGTAATTGTATCGAAGGACATATTCGACTCGTATCATGTCCTTACTTTTATTTATTCATTTATTTATTTGAATTCATTGAAAATATGCAACACATTGGTGATATCGAAAATGTATATGTCACTTTTTATATCATAATGAATCTCTATTGTGCATTAAAGTGAACTATAATGAATGATAAAATACTCGATAAATACTTTATATGACTGCTGTAACTGTTATCTTAACATACATTTATTTGAATTGGAATATAAATAAATTGAATAACACTACCGAATCTAATTAGTACAGTAATTAGTACCCAGTTTAGTACCCAGTTATGTACATATCCGTATATAACCTGATTTATAACTAACCATATCAAATTATGTATCACTAACTTAAATATCTAATTTGTTTATACATCAATTGGAAATACAAATATTCACATGTGTATATTCACATATATATATATATATATATATATATATATATATATATATATATATATATATATATATATATATATATATATATATATATATAGATACATAGATATATAGTTTATTGTTTAAATACATATTCATTACATTTCAAGTGATTACGATTTAGATCTATAGATGTATGTATATACATAGATAGTAGCCACTTTACCTCGTCAAGGTATCGTAATATAAAGTGGATTTAGGACTTATGAATTAACTGCCAAGGAATTTCAACCCTTAATATCAATTTTCTAACAACCAATATGGGAAGTTCCAGAAGGTGGTTTTTGGTTTTGAGGGTATCTCAATAGATTTTAAAGTATAGTTAACTTTCTCAATAATACGAGGGTGCTATAATACAATCTATAATGATAAATATTAACAGTGGTAAAATGAAGAAAAGATTTCTGAAGGCTATAGTTATAATACTAATAATAATATTTATTAGAAGTATGTTTATTTTCTTATGTTTTTGAAAGTTTTTCTGTTTCACTCATGGTATGTCGTAATTGTTATAATTAACATATTTGTAATGTATATTCACAAAATATGTAATATATTTGATAAAACTATAAGTATTTTAATGAAGAAATATTTCGTATTAATTAATATATTATTATATTATAGAAGTATCAGTTCATGAAGTATTATATATATATATATAAAAAAAACATTTATAGGTTTTACGAGACAATGACAAATTAATTTACACGATAACTAAACATAAAAATGTATGTAATATATTAACAGATACAGAGCAAAGGTAATTATATATATATATATATATACATAGATTATTATATTCATTCATACAAGGACCGTCCAAAGAATCTGGATTCTATTTAACTTTGAATTGGACATGACTATATGATTTGAACATAATATACCTTCACACTTCTTAAAAGCTGATATCCGTAGTAAGGAAAACAGACATCTAAAATTAATATCGGATACACAATTAAGCATACTAACATCTGCATCCACATGGTATATGGATGCCAACTTCCGCGTAGTAAGAAAACCGTTTATCCAGCTATTTGGTGTGCATGCCTTTGTAATTAATGAACATTGCACTAAACAGGTTTATTATAGTTTAGGTAAAGTTACATATTTATACAACAATACTAATAGATATATATATATATATATATATATAATATTTAAGTATACTATTATAATTAACTTCAATTATCAATAGATTATTATATTCTTGTTTATATGGTTGTTATATACTAATTAGAGGATGTCGTGCGCGACTCGGCTATAACCACGCCCATAGTCACACTCCTTTTTAAATTCGCAAATTATTAAAATTAATAAAATTATAATTATATTATAATTATTATATCATAATAAATTATTATTAAATAATATGTAAGCATAATTATAATATATTTATTAGATAAATTACTTAGATATAAAAACGGGCTCTATACGAACTAATGTAAATTTTATTTCAAAATAAAAATCTGAAATTAAAATTCTGAAAATGTATCATATAGTTGGTATTATGATAGCATAAGTTAACTTTAATTATCAATTATCAATAGATTATTATATTCTTGTTTATATGGTTGTTCTGATTTTTTTTTAGAAGAATTGATAATGAAACTGAAGAAGATAGACTGGCTAGATTGTTGATTGTAAATGAGGATACTCGAAAAAGAATTGACAACGAAAATGAAGAAGAGATAATGTCAAGATTATCAAATGTAAATGCATATTCTCAAAGGAAAATTTAAGTTGAAAAAGAATAAGAGAGACTGGCTAGATTATCAATTATAAATTCTAATAATCGTAGAATTAGAATAATAAATATTAGAAATTTTAATTCAGACTTTCAGATGACATCATTCGGAGCTTCAAAAATTATTCGAATAAATGTCATGACTACGTTCAAAATTCAAGTCCAAGTTCATCACAATATAGGCTGTATATTAGACCGGTTCGTACTAAATTTTTTTTCGCAATTTTATAAACCTTCACATCTGTGACAATTATGTATGCTATGATGAATAAGTGTTTAAAATTTTAGACCTATATCTTAAATATTGTTATTTCACGAGACCTTTTTATTTTAACATTGAATACATACAAAAGTTAACATGGGGGAGATAGAGAAATAAGTTTTATTCAATTTTTATAAAATTGGATGATTTTTTTTAAGCCAACTATGGATATATCCTAGAAACATATATAACAAGTAGTATTAACACTACAAAATATTTTTCATAACAATCTAGATGCCCAAATTTTATAAAATAATTTTAGTCAAAAAAAATATCTAAAAATCGTATAATTTAATATAAATAAATTATTACAATTTAATTTAAAAAATTAAAATATATAATTTATAGATAATAATAATACAATTCAAATTAATTATTAAAAAATTAAAAATTATTTTTAGAAAAAAAATTAACATCATTTTAAAAAAAATTTGGTTTTTCATTTGAAATATGAAATACAAAATATATTTACATTTTTTTTTATTTTTTTAATTTTATTTGTATAAAGGACATTTATATCTAACTCATATCCATAATTCAATACAATATGATCACTCAAATGTATGTAAAGTATAATTATATATATTAATTTTTTTAAATTAATTATTTTTTTGAATTATTTTGAAATAAATACTTTGTAAAATGGTGTATTTTCTCGAGTTTTAGGAGATATTAATATTGGTAATTTGTAGATATAAAAATGAAATATAGATATTATATTAATAATAAATATAAATAATGGTATATATTATATTAATTCATTAAATATAATACAAATACATAATTAATTTTAAATAATAATTTAAATATTTGTAAACATCAAAGATAATAAGATGGCGTCATTACTATTATACATGGAATATTATACATTTATCTTAAAATAATAATTTATATTTCAAACTTTAAATGCTTCGTGACCAAAGGTAACTATTTTTTTATAAAAATTGTTAATACATATTATACTAAAATATAGATATGTATTATATTTTATATGAAGGATTAAAAATTGAATCGAACGAACCGGTCTACTGTATATCCAGAAATTAGCTGACAGAAAAATATTTTAAAACATATTTTATGGGAAATAATAAAATGAAATTAAAAAAGAAGCGATTTTTACCCCATATTAACCACAAGCATTCTTAAAGAACTTAGAAAAAATCAAAAACCTAAAATACGCTTTAGAAAGAAATAACGAGCCCGACTACAAATTGGTAATTAAAGAAGATTGCAGACCATCAAACGAACACGAAAGATTTAATAGACCAACAAATAATGAAGTAGTTATTGTTTTGATTTGCGATACCACAAACAAAAGAGATATCATCATAAATAATAGATACTCGATCGTACAAATAATAATCTAGATACATCCGTCATACGATTGCCTGATATAACCCTTAATATACTGTAAAGAAGAAGATATGTGGGATATAAATATGAAAAAAACAAATGAAACAAAATTGTCATGCATGTGATATTATGCATATATTATCATGGTGCGAACAAATGACAAAAAATGTCATACACAAATTTGAGAATTATTCCATCAGTATATTACCGACATGTATGCTAAAATATAAGCATTCGTAAGATTTAACCAAGGAAAATTAAGAACCGGTAGCTACGACAATATTAAAGATGCGATGAACAATGATGAAGATATAGACAATCTGGGACATATGGTGATAATACGCTCTACGTACACCTAGATACATGCACGAACGCCAACAAGCGAACCTGTGGGTATGTCAATGATATGCACGGACAGCCAGGCTGCGTTAAATGCGTTGAAAGGTTCTGAGAAGACCGATGACAAGGGCCTCGCCCAACTAAGAGCATGTCTTGCAAGGCTCCGGTCCCCGGTCATTCTGCAATGGGTACCAGGTCACTGCGGGCTAGTGGGCAATGAATGGGCCGACAAAGCAGCAGGGGAGTCGGCGATCTCAACAGATGTGTCCTTGTCTAACCTCGGGGGTATCTCCTTCCAATCGGCCAAGGCGCTCATCAAGTGCGAAATCGTCGACCCGCCCACCAGCCACCTAAGGACTAAAGCTGTCTTCGACGGACCCCGCAACTCTGACCCTCTCTCCAGACCTGATGCTGTTCTCATTGCGCAGCTCCGCAGCGGTCACTGCCGCAAACTTGCAGCCTACAGAAGCGTCGTGGACTCAAACTCCTCGCTAACCTGCCCTTATTGCGAAGTGG
Organism: Osedax fenrisi; assembly: GCA_964019155.1. Classification (NCBI taxonomy): domain Eukaryota; kingdom Metazoa; phylum Annelida; class Polychaeta; order Sabellida; family Siboglinidae; genus Osedax; species Osedax fenrisi. Next base: position 77,399,271 of record OZ025243.1, read on the forward strand.
ACCATGAAACTCTCGAGCACTGGATTCAAGAGTGTCCGGTGACGGCTGTAAAACGTATTCGTGTGTTTGGGGGGACGGCACCCCATCTATCAGTCTTGGTATCAAACCCAAGGGCTGTTCTGGCGTTCGCACATGGACTTTGGTCCATGTGACGCCATCCTGCCACCAACAACAACAACAACGCCAACAAGACGTGATGGCATATGTAAGAAAATATGGAAAGCCAGATTTATTTATAAAATTGACATGCTACCCCGAATGGACAGAAATCAAAGATAATTTATCGCAGATATAAAGCGGATACATGGATATAAGACACGGCGTAGTATTGGAATAAGTATTTCGGAACAAATATTTTAAAATTAGTAGACTTAATGAAACACGCACATTTTTTGAGTTGGTTAGAAGAAAGCATAACATTCGAACAGGTAGATAGTTATATTGGTGAGATATACATTGGTCCGGTCTTGGTAAGCCGATTAGTTACTTAGTCTCGTGACGTAGGCATCGTATATTGTGAAGAGTTTACTTCTTTATATAAAAAATTGATGCTACGACATGAGGTATTATTAAATATATATATATATATATATATATATATATATTTATCTATATAACATAGTATATAATTAATTAGTATACATACTTAATTATAATAGTAGGATAATAATATATTATAATATATATTATATATATATAGTAAATGTATTTATATTTGTATTTCATTCATCTAGTATATAAATATAAAATATCATATATAAATATAGTACATAAACTTATGGATACACATTTTCATTAAAAGTGTATTATGAAAGTGAGATATTCTATCAAAAATGTCATACACCAATTTGAGAATTATTCCATCAGTATATTACCGACATGTATGCTAAAATATAAGCATTCGTAAGATTTAACCAAGGAAAATTGAGAACCGATAGCTACGACAATATTAAAGATGCGATGAACAATGATGAAGATATAGACAATCTGGAAGACATGGTGATACTACGCTCTACGTACACCTAGATACATGCACGAACGCCAATAAGACGCGATGGCATATGTAAGAAAATATGGAAAGACAGATTTATTTATAAAATTTACATGCTACCCCGAATGGACAGAAATCAAAGATTATTTATCGCAGATGTAAAGCGGATACATGGATATAAGACACGGTGTACCTATTGGAATAAATATTCCGGAAAAAATATTTTAAAATTAGTAGAGTTAATGAAACACGCACATTTGCGCACAGTTGGTTAGAAGAAAGCATAACATTCGAACAGGTAGATAGTTTAATAAGAGCAGAAATCCCCAATGAAACTGAAGATAAAGATTAATTTGAAATAATCAAGAAAAATATGATTCACGGACCATGCGGACAATTAAATGAATATTCACCATGCATGCATAATGGCTATAATTAATAAATAATAGATAGGCAAATAATCAAAAACTGAGCAACGTTGGGTTAGGTAGAATATATAAACAAATATGTTATGTAAATTTAAATTAGAAAATAATACATAGTTTTTCTTAAAACGATATTACTATTAAGAATAGATACCACAAATATTTTAAACCAATTTGATATTGATACTTATTAAAATGGATTAAATGGCAACATTAATTATACACTACTGCACACATTTATCAATGTATTAATTTTGTTAATTAACATGTTATTTTTTACAGGCTGTTGAGAAAAATGCTCGCAGGATTGGTCTGGCAAACAGATATAGTAATTGTGAAACCACGAGAAACTTCATAAGATGTACACTTCTACCCGGGGAGCATATCAGGGAAAAATTTAGTGAAGCACTCTCCGAAATCAAGAATGATGAGTCTTCTGAGGTCATTTGCTGAATATATGGTAAATCAGTGGATTGAATCTTCGAGACATCCCTTGTCTATATCAGTAAATTGTCTAAATGTTAGAACTAACAATGATACAATAATCTATCATAGGTAAAAATCAGAGGTAAAAAATAAGAAAGTAGGAGAGTGTAATATACTATATATAAATTAATAAACATTTTGTACTAAGAAGCTTCTGATGTAAAACTGTCTGTGGGTATGGTTGCTCTCCATAAATATACGAAGCAGCAAACAAGTCGCTATATTAAAATATATAATTGTTTTTTTTTATATTATTTATTTTTTATTATTACATTAATATATTTCTATATATATATATATATATATATATATATATATACATTATATATATAGACTTATTATTTGATATCCTTAATTCAAGAACAAATAGAGCTAATGGAAATAAATCTCCATTATCATTGAATAGTGAGGTTAAATATTAAAAGATAAAGTTATATGAAGTATATCATAATTATAATATCATATATATTAGTTTAAAATAAAGTATTAAGATAATTAGATAATAAGATAATTATATAAATATTAAACACTTAAAAATATTGGTGACCTTTATTGAAATATATGAGTGTATATCTCAGAAATATTACAACCGAAAATGGGGTACCGATGACAAGAGGAACCAAGAGAACACTATTTATTGGATTTATAGCATGCTAAATATTTCCTATTTACCTATGGTAACTAAAATTAATCAACATTATTAGTTTTATATAATTTTTAAATGATTATAATATATATATTTTTACATAGATTTTTGATGATTAAATCAGATCTAAAAAAATGAAGTTTCTCTTGACATACAAATGGAGCCAAGATTATCTCAAATTATTCTTTTCAGCTGTCAGGTCTGGACTAGGAAATAATGGCAACCCAACATATATATACTACATATATGTTACATATAAATTATTACGGTAACATTGTATTTTAATTAAATTTCAAATATATAAGTGAACATTATTTATTTTTAATTTTTATTTAATCTAATATCTAGTTTATTTATATATTATTATATAAATATAAATAATAGTAATTAAAAGTATAAATTATATATAAATATATTAATTAGAAAAACCTTTGCATTTTTAAGGAAATTATCAAAAAACTTATATTTGAAATAAATATTTACTGATTAATTAAAAAAAAAATCAAATACTATAATAGAATATATAAATATCTTTTTTGTGTATATTTCAGATTTTAAAAATATGATACCAATACAAATATATAGCCAATGGTCCACAATCGAGTAGGTCCATGATCGGGTATTCTCCCTAATAATGTATCATCCATAAATTGACAATTATAATAATCACTTTTATACTATCAATAAAATATATATAATGAATATGAAATAGGATTATTATTAAAATGAGGTTGTTTATATTGGGTGAGAGAACTAACTGGCTTTCATCAGTGTTACCCGTAATATCCACCTCTACTACTATTTCCTGTTGTGTTGGCAACGGTTCGGAATCCTTCTTATGGCGCTGCAAGTATTTGCGAGATCTATTCACCGCCTGACAAGTACCTAGTGATTTATCTGGGTATTTTACGTTTTGATATGGACAACTCATGATATCTAGATCATCGATATCTGGGATGTGAGTCGATATCTTGAAGCACTTTTCACTGTAGACACCAGCGAATCGGCACAACTTGGTAACCACGCATATCCTATTGTTGAGATTGAGGTATTCATTGCCATCATTAGTTATCACGTCTTCAACTTCCACCTCGTAGCCTCCATTTCTCAGGTAGCTACATACGTGAAATTGAAGCGTATTTTCAGCAAGGATTTCTGAGATATACATTGGTCCGGTCTTGGTAAGCCGATTAGTTACTTAGTCTCGTGACGTAGGCATCGTATATTGTGAAGAGTTTACTTCTTTATATAAAAAATTGATGCTACGACACGAGGTATTATTAAATATATATATATATATATATATATATATATTTATCTATATAACATAGTATATAATTAATTAGTATACATACTTAATTATAATAGTAGGATAATAATATATTATAATATATATTATATATATATAGTAAATGTATTTATATTTGTATTTCATTCATCTAGTATATAAATATCAAATATCATATATAAATATAGTACATAAACTTATGGATACACATTTTCATTAAAAGTGTATTATTCAAACAAAAGAGATATCATCATAAATAATAGATACTCGATCGTACAAATAATAATCTAGATACATCCGGCATACGATTGCCTGATATAACCCTTAATATACTGTAAAGGAGAAGATACGTGGGATATAAATATGAAACAAACAAATGAAACAAAATTGTCATGCATGTGATATTATGCATATATTATCATGGTGCGAACAAATGAAAAAAAATGTCATACACCAATTTGAGAATTATTCCATCAGTATATTACCGACATGTATGCTAAAATATAAGCATTCGTAAGATTTAACCAAGGAAAATTAAGAACCGATAGCTACGACAATATTAAAGATGCGATGAACAATGATGAAGATATAGACAATCTGGGAGACATGGTGATACTACGCTCTACGTACACCTAGATACATGCACGAACGCCAACAAGATGCGATGGCATATGTAAGAAAATATGGAAAGCCAGATTTATTTATAAAATGTACATGCTACCCCGAATGGACAGAAATCAAAGATTATTTATCGCAGATATAAAGCGGATACATGGATATAAGACACGGCGTAGTATTGGAATAAGTATTCCGGAAAAAATATTTTAAAATTAGTAGACTTAATGAAACACGCACATTTTTTGAGTTGGTTAGAAGAAAGCATAACATTCAAACAGGTAGATAGTTTAATAAGAGCAGAAATCCCCAATGAAACTGAAGATAAAGATTAATTTGAAATAATCAAGAAAAATATGATTCACGGACCATGCGGACAATTAAATGAATATTCACCATATACAGTATATATATATTTATCTATATAACATAGTATATAATTAATTAGTATACATACTTAATTATAATAGTAGGATAATAATATATTATAATATATATTATATATATATATAGTAAATGTATTTATATTTCATTCATCTAGTATATAAATATAAAATATCATATATAAATATAGTACATAAACTTATGGATACACATTTTCATTAAAAGTGTATTATGAAAGTGAGATATTCTATCATATGATGCATAATGATAACAAATAATTCCCAATATATATCTAGTTGTGTCCCTTGTAAACTATATATATATATATATATATATATATATATATATATATATATATATATATATATATGACAGGGCAGGCCCAAACTTTCCATACTTGGGAGGGATGACTAAGAAAAAGATAACTCAAGGATTGATACAAGTTACAGAGAGGAACTTTGACTCAGCTCCTATTCAAGATTTAGTCCAATTGCTTGGATGGGTACAGGCTGATCAAGGCTTGACATCATTTCTCCAGGCCCTTTTAGCAGAGAAAACAGAGTCTTCATATGATCAGTTGAACCGATTAGTAGAGAAGGTTTCCAGATACTCTTTAACACACAGTCTATCGGACCGATCTAAGGAGACTGGGTCCTTAATTAGCCATCCCTTTACCCAACTATCTTATGTGCGTATCAACTCGTCCACCTTCGAGATCATATCAGGGTCAAGTTTAGACTATATATATATATATATATATATATATATGTTTGTGTGTTAGATTCATAGAATGAAGTTCATTTTAAATGAGTATAACAATGATAGTATAGCTTAGCTTCCATCCACTCACTAGGATGGATGGAACATCAAACAATTCAATACATAAAATCAAGTTTATTTTCAATGTAAATTTATTACATTGAAATTTTACTATTATAATTACGTCAAATCATATAATGCATATAATAATACATAATGCCCATGTATTTCTAGATTTTTCCATAAACTATATATATATATATGTGTGTGTGTGTGTGTGTGTGTGTGTGTGTGTGTGTGTGTGTATATAATTTATATATATATATATATATAATAATAAAATCAGATTTGGCAATTGCCTGGGTGAAGGAAGAAGCAGAGCTTATCAAGTCTTTCACCCTTTTATGATTACGAGGAGAAAAAATTATATAGGAATATAATTAAAATCAAGAAATAGTAGAACAAAAAATAGAGTGTAAAATTAAATTATTAAAATAAATCATCAACTCATAAAGCATAAAGCATATATATATATATATATATATTTATATAATAATAAAGCTATTTATATTGTTTATATTAACTCCAGTATATTGATTATTATAATTTATCTAATAAAATATGAGAAGTAATATAATATATATTATTACAAATTTTAATAAAAATAGCTCCAGATAGATTTGAGAATAGAATAAAAATAAAATAAAGCGCATTTACAATTCCATAAGAATAAAATGAAGGTTTTATATAATTTAATTAAATATAGAAAAATATATATAATTAATTTTATCCAGTTCGATTAGCAGTTCAAACTTTAAGTAAGAGTGTGGCTGATGCTATCGATTTTCTAAGAGATGATATGGTTTTGGAGGATTTCAAAGGTAGCAGGCCAACTTGCGAATTTATTCGAATAGACTCATTATTTGATATCCTTAATTCAAGAACAAATAGAGCTAATGAAATAAATCTCCATTATCATTGAATAGTGAGGTTAAATATTAAAAGAAAAAGTTATATGAAGTATATCATATATATTAGTTTAAAATAAAGAATTAAGATAATTAGATAATTAGATAATAAGATAATTAGATAATAAGATAATTAGATAATAAGATAATTAGATAATAAGATAATTATATATATTAGTATATATTTAAATTTATATTTTTATATTAATATATATGGTATTTATATAGTATTTAATACTTATTTTCTCCATAATATTATTAATAAATAGAATAATTATATTCATGATGGTTATGTTATATCATTAATATTTAAATAAATGAGAATTATATATATATATATATATATATATATATATATATATCATAAATTATGATTCATAAACATCAAAGGAAAAATATATAATGTTACATAAATAATAATTATGTATATTATAGACATTGGATAAAGATATAATTTTATTTTTTTCTATATAAATTCCAAAAAAGAATGGAGCATTCAAAATTAAGAAATAGACTCAAATACGATAACAACAGAACTTGCTAAAATTCTTATAACTTCACTAATATTTCCACGATTAGACTACTGCAATTCACTACTACATAGACTTCCCAAAAACTTATTAGTAACACTTAATAGACTACTTTACTTTTCCGCACGTACTGTGTACAGAATACCAAAATACTCGCATAACTCCCTACTTAAAAAACTCCATTGGCTACCTATCAAATAACGCATTCAATATAATGACTACTAATGACTCACTACGCCACACACCACAAAAATCCAAACTATCTGACCGAACTACTGACTGACAATAATCCATCCTATGAGACTACAACGAACTACCAATAAATTCAAACTACATATCCATAATTTCAAGAATATCTCATGCAAACAAGAAATTGTATTCTCTTTAGCTGCCCCAACATTATGGAACAGTACATATTTAACAAAAATTATGTTATCAGTTACCTTTTTTTTTTAAATTAGTTATCATATTATTAATTTGTGTATTTAAATACAGTGAATCATGCGAAGATCACGGAGAATTGGACTAGCGGAACGTTATTCAAATGATCTTGCCAGTACACAACTTATCAGATGTTTCATGGCATCACCCCTTCTACCAGCTGAGCATATACGCCAGAAATTTGAAGATCTGTGTATACGAGATGATGATATTATGCTCAACAAATTTCGTAATTATATGTTACGCAAGTGGATTATGTACAATTCACACCCCCTCTTTTCCATATCTGTATATGACATGTCTATTCGGACGAATAATGATACAGAGGCCTCTCAGCGTTCTTTAAATAAATGTGTTGGGGAATGCCATATCAATATATATAAATTTATTGGCATTCTTGTTGAATTACAGAAAGTCAATAGACAACAAAAAGACAAAATTCAAACAGAACAACGACCGTCGTATATCTCTGATGAATCGGTATCATGATGAAGATGTTGAAAATCCACTATCAGCTAATGAGCTTTTAATTCAGGGGTCTTACTTATTAATCCGACTGTTGTATTTGTAATTAATTCAGATCATGAAGATGATTAATTGTATTGTATAATATAACTTGTATTATAAATCTATAAATTGTATTATATGTATTTGTATTATATATGTATTTTTATATATTATATATATATATATATATATATATATTTATTTGTATTATATTTATTTTTATTATATTTATTTGTATTATATTTATTTTGTTATTATATATTTACTTATTATAACAAAATTATTCCATTTTTAACCTCATAATCTTATTTTTATTAATAGTCTATAAATTTAAATAAATAATATAAATTAAACGCCACCATATCTGTAAATTATAATAATCACTTTTATAATATCAATAAAATATATATAATGAATATGAAATAGGATTATTATTAAAATGAGGTTGCTTTCATCAGTGTTACCCGTAATATCCACCTCTACTACTATTTCCTGTTATGTTGGCAACGGTTCGGAATCCTTCTTATGGCGCTGCAAGTATTTGCGAGATCTATTCACCGCCTGACACGTACCTAGTGCTTTATCTGATGATTTTTCGTTTTGATATGGATAACTCATGTTATCTAGATCATCGATATCTGGGATGTGAGTCGATATCTTGAAGCACTTTTCACTGTAGACACCAGCGAATCGGCACAACTTGGTAACCACGCATATCCGATTGTTGAGATTGAGGTATTCATTGCCATCTTTAGTTATCACGTCTTCAACTTCCACCTCGTAGCCTCCATTTCTCAGATAGCTACATACGTGAAATTGAAGCGTCTTTCCAGCGAGGATTTCTGAGATATACGTTGATACATTGGTCCGGTCTTGGTCAGCCGATTAGTTACTTAGTCTCGTGACGTAGGCATCGTATATTGTGGAGAGTTTACCTCTTTATATAAAAAATTGATGCTACGACACGAGGTATTATTAAATATATATATATATATATATATATATATATATATATTTATCTATATAACATAGTATATAATTAATTAGTATACATACTTAATTATAATAGTAGGATAATAATATATTATAATATATATTATATATATATATATATTTATATATATATATATATATATTAAATGTATTTATATTTGTATTTCGGATTAAGGGAGCTAATGGAAATTGTGGGATAATTGATGAGACATGGATATTGTTCAATACCATATCTGGGAACAAGAGAATCATAAATGATTCATTTGATCAAATATCAATAATAATTCCTGAAACTCCAGAAATATATAATACATTTCTATTTAACCTAACCAGTCTGAATCATAATACCTATCAAAGAGAAGTTATCACCTATCTAGCTGGATTTGTTGTTAAATCTCTAAAAGCTATGGTTACATGTCCAGAATGTAATTCAGTTCTATATGGTGATAACTTCTCTCTATTAATAGATAGAAAAACTTGTGGAGGATTAACATATCCATTAGTATATGTTATTAATATCTGTATTTTGACAGATAAAATTATAAAGTCTGATATGACAAAACAAATCACAATTTAATTTAAAAGTTAAATCTAAATTTTAAAACTAAGTATTAAATATGCTTTTAATATATTACATAATCATTTAAAAGATAATACTATATAGTATATGTAATATTATATAATAAATCATGTAAATACTCTTATTGAATAGATTACGTATAAATATATAAAAGTAAAGATTCATCATCTGGCAAGAAGAAAAACTGTGAGTATAAGTTAAGAAATCATTTTAAAAAATTTATTTTATTTAAAAATCAATAAAAAATTTATATATTTTGTTTTTTTATTAATAAATAAATCAAATGATAAAAAAAAATATATGTATATATATATCTATATGTATATTTTAACATATATATTTTAATATTTTAATATTTAAACTTTATATCGATTTGCTAACTATAATATAATTATATTTATGTATATTATGTGTTATAGATAAAGAGTTCATACAACTCTTGTGATCCACATGAATAACATGACGCAGCCATCGATATGAAGAAAGCTTATTTCACATCGATGGACGTATACGAATCGCGCGCGTAGCTCGACGCGATTCATAAATTGTAGGAGTTAAAGTTGCCGGAATCGTCCATAGTCTTATTTTTACAATATTTATATTTTTTAACAATTTGTATGTTTTTAAATTTATTGTTGAATATTATTATTTGATTATAATGTATTTTATAATTATATTTCTTATCTACATTTTATTATTAATAATTGCTATTATTCTTTTATTATATATATATATATATATATATATATATAGTCGTAATATAACCAGTTGGTGGACATGCAAAATATAATCATTTGGTAACCATTTTTTATAAGATAGCCATGAAGGTGAAAATTTACATACTAATTAATTATGATATACTCTTTGAATATATCTAATTATTTTTTCAAAATAATGAATAATAAATTATATATAAAAATATTGTCTACCAAATAAAAATTATGTATAAGCTAACTATTTTTTTGACAATATTAAGTTATGCATATAATAATTATTTTGTGGACTTTCTGAATTTTAAAGTTTTCGCTCCAACTTTATTATTTTCTGATATATATGTTCTATAATTAATGACCCGCGCATGACACATTTTATATTTATATTAAATTAATTTCGTTTATTCAATATAATATTGGATAATTTAAACTATTTTACCTTTTCTATCAATCACGAACACATTATATATGGTTAGTTATATTTTAAAATAACTATATATTATTTATATCATATAATATCTTCATTATATAAAATAAATATGTCTTTTATTTTTACATTATGTTTATGTACAACTTTGTACGACATATTGTATATCAATTTGTATATCACATTACAAGTATTTTATTGATCGTGTGAATACCTCTTTATTCTATCCGGGAAAATATAAATTAATTAATATAGATTAATATTAGCAGATGTTTCTATAAAGGAAAGATATATTACTTGAACACGTGAAATTGTGTATTTCAATTTTGTACACAACAAATTAATAGCGACACGTACATATGGTATAATTTATGGCACAATTGTTGTATATAATATAGTCATATCAAACTATAAAATGTTAAAATGTATTTTAAATTATTATTTGTATAATGAAAACTTATTTTTCATTACTAATATATAACAAATCAATATGATATTTTAATTTTAAATTCTATGCATAGCTATGATGCAAGTAACAGATAATTTATAACGTATGTAATTTAAAAAAACATTTAATACATAATTGTATTAAAACATCTATCTATTTAATGTTATATCCGCATGCATTATAAACTCAAATGTGATAATTCTTTGTAAAAAAGTAAAATATGTACCCAGTATAACTATTCCGGTTTCCAATTGTATCATTAATTTTATTATCATTACATTTTACAAATCTAATTGTATTAATTATATAAACTATAATAATTACAAGTTATTAAATGGGATAGATCAGCAGGCTTACAAATATTTATGAATATATTTTATTATTTATTGAAATATTTATATATTATAAAATTACTATGTATATATTTTATAAATAAATATTATTGTAGTTAAGTTGATAAAAATAAAGTGGAAATCGGTCGGAGACTATTATAAAAAACTAAAAATATGCTATGAAATAAAGTTGTTTAAAGTGGGGTAGAGTGGGAGTGCAGGAGATGATGATTTAAGTTATCCTACATGGCCATTTTATAATGCTTTATAATTAATATTTATATTTCTAAAATTATGTATTATAAGTATAATAAGGTCATCTTTTAAATATAGTTAATTAATTGGGGGTTGACATTAAAGTATTATTAAATAACATTATAGTAATATTAGTAATAAATGTGTATAGGTATATACTATATATATTATTAAATGTTACCAATATACTGAATTAAGAAATATTTATAATTGATTATATTATTAAATAAGAATATAAGTTATATATTTTATTGTATAAGACATTAAGATCAAATTAATCTGGAATAACTTGAGGAGTAATTGTGGATAACTTTATGTAATATTTGAATCATTATTGCAAAATACTAATTGTATATCTAATTATACATGTTTATTAATAATATTCTTATTATAACTAATATTATTGAACTATAAAAATCCTCCAAAATACTGGCAAATAACCCCCTATCATCCCACACTATTTCATCTTATATTTTCGGATAACAAATTATTTGTACTTATACTTAAATCTGACAACGATATTTGACCCACTTCGTGATAGCAATATATTATATGTTTACTATATGAAAAAGTAAATTGTAATATATACTTATATAATGTATAATATAAAATAATGTAATATATACATATTAAGTTACATATTAAGATACACATATTAACTACAGAAATTAATAACAGAAAAAGATACTGCTGATAATAAGAACACTATACAAATAGAAACATATATTATATATTAATTAGTTATTGTAGTTTATTTAATACACATTTAAATTTTGTATTTATTAAAATTTATATAAAAATATTTAAGATATGTATTGCTATTACAATGATAATTATTGTTTAAGCAAACTTTAACTTACATGCATGTACTTATTTCAATTTTATTTGATAATTAAATAATAACTTATTGATATATTGTATGTATTATTGATATATTTAATATAAATATGTTCTTATTTTAGCTCAAACATGTCACTTCAATTGCTTGAAAAATATCGTACGCCTGAAACTGATGGATTAAAAGTTGGTAATATTTTATATTTATTAAGAAATGGCCTAACTGTGACTGAATGTATTGTTAAATAAAATTTAGATTCTAGTTTTTATAAACAAATTAAAGATTTTAATCGAAGAATGACAGCAAGTTTTAAAAAACTTAGAAACAAAGATAAAACTCTATTTGTGGATTGGTGTGAAGAATATTTATCACATTCTAAAAATAATGAAATACTTATAAAACCTACATCGCGTAGTACGCTATATAATAATACACTAATTACAATTCGCTGTGCGAATCTTAGAAAACGCAATGCAATGATGTACTATAAATCTAAAATATCTCAATTAGAATTAGAAAATTCTAAATTAGTTGTAACAGTAAATTCGAATAAAAAGAAACTCTATTTAATTAAGAGACAATTGAGGTATAATAAGAATAAGATTATCTTAAATAAATTACCTAAAACTGAGTGTTGCCATTTAAAAAGTAATATACACGCACTGAAAAAGCGTATAGCATATATGAAATCTTGCCATCAATCCTCGATAAAGTCTATCGAAAATTTGCACAAAAGTAAGGTTAACGAATTGAATTTAAAAATAGATAGATTAAACGATGATTTAGTACACGACCATCAGGCACAGAGTATTGTCGCTAAACCATCAAATTCAAAAAGTTATAGTTGTGATTTACGTATGTTAGTTTATATCTTACTGAATGGCCAGACACCAATTGTCTCCGTCCCAAATACGATTTTAAATATATCTAAATTAGTAGATATTTTTAATATTGATAATTGTCCATGTGTATCTACGGTTAATAATATGTCGAGAGAGTTATACATATTGTCAAATTATTTTGCTAGTCAATTTATATTTGATAATCATAATATAACTCTGGGATTCGATGCCACTACCCAGGAAGGAGTTCATGTCAATTGTATTTATGTTACCAATGGGACATCTGTGCATGTCATTGATATTGATCAACTTCCTGGTGGTACGGCAGTTGATTATTGTGATCATATCACAACATGTATTAACCGCCTGGCCAGAGTATACTGTCATTATAATGGGGGGGATGTACAAATTATTGAACATGATATTGTTAGCAGAATTAGTAATACAATTACTGATAGGGCCACAGTTAATCAAGCAACTATTAAAATGTTAAATGATCGTTGGTCAATTGATTTGAATATCTGTTATTGTCACTTACACCCCCTCGATACCATATCGTCCTCTACACGGTCAGCATTAAAAAAGGCTCAAATATCTACAGGTACTTTATTTGCAACAGATTGTTTTGCTGCCAATATTGTTATCGCTTTGGATAAACTTCGGTTTAATGACGGTACTGGTGCTCCATCAGCTTTTAAAAGCTATTTCCGTGATGGCAAGCTATCAGTTTCAGAATTTCCTCGTTATAGAGGAAACAGGCTACATATTCTATATACATTATCTGGTCAATATTATTGTAATAGAATATCATTAGCAAAATTCTTAGATAATCTGAGTCATAAGAGATTAGCTCATGCTATATCTAGAGATTTTTCTCAAGATGAAGCATTAGAGCAGCTATGTCTCTTAGGAATTGTGGGTAAATTGCTGACGGGACCATGGTTGAAAGAGTTTTACAACGATGTAACTCCCAGTAGAGGACATTATGGTGCAGTAGAAATTATCAAAGGTGTTATATCAAAATTGAAATATACAATAGATCAACCATCAGATATTCTCGTACAAACTCATGATTATTTTGGCACACAGTTACCAGATAATGATTTAGTACTAAATGATTTAAGGGAAATTATCCCTAGTCCCAGGTTTTTAAACATGGTGGAAGTGAGTATACAGGCATCGATAAAGACTCTTGAGTCTCAATATAAAGCCTATTTCAATGTTGATATAACACCTGCACTGCTAAATATGACAGCTAGCGTACCAGATCACAACATTGCAGCTGAACAATGTATGGGTTTATTTAGCGATTTACTCAACAAATCTAGAAATGCTAGTTTAGGTCATATAGCCGCAAAACTAGTATCTAGAAAAAATAATGTTTTAAATAATTTAATATTGATGGATATAACAAGTAGAAATACTTTAATATCCAAGGTAATCGATATTAGTAATTTAGAACGAAAAGATAAAATTTCTTATAGAAAATCTACTCTTGTTGTTATTGATAATCGTTTACTCGAAAAGTTAAATACCAAGTTAAATAGAGATAGAAAGAAAATAGAATTAATATTTAAAAATTGTACTACAAATGATTCACTTCTATCTATTTTACTAACAAAACAATTTGAACACGTTACCGATGTTCAAAAAGATATGATACTGCATACGTTCTCTGGTGATATTGTCGGATACAATATCACACATTCTTGGATGGATGATAACTCTAAAATACTGTACCTCGGTACGGTTAAGAAATTTAGTAAATCCAAGTCTGTATATACAATATCATATTGGCTAGAAGGTGATGTTGACAATGCAGAAGAATATGACTTGCATGTTCGCCAATTAATAGTTGATATAATAGATAATGATTTAACTTTTATTTTAAATAATGATTTAGATAATAATTTAGGTGATCATGCTATTTTACAAATTAACAATTCTAGTCGTACGTATAGAAAACGTATGCCTAATCCAAAATATACATAGGTTCAAATCCCATGTTTTAATATATAATAAAATCATTAGTATTAATTTTGTTTATGTAAATAATTCTTTTTTATTGTAAAAACATTTTGAATTGTAATATATTCATATAATACCTCTGCCATTATGGTGTATAAAATAAATTTATATTCATATACCATGAAATAGTTGGTAATTAATAAGTCATACTTCCAATTTGCTAACTTAACTTCTAGTCGGTCATAATACGAATTACTAATCCTAAATATTTTTAAAAAAATGTGAAATGAAATAATATTCACTTTATTAATTAAGGTGTGATGGACCTTTACACTGTATTTTTATATATTTTATTAGAATCAGTTTCATTGCCTTATGTACGATTATAGAAAATTATATGCATTTTATTTAAATTATTAATATTTATGTTATTCTACCTATGATATTTAGTTTATTAAAATGTAATTCAATGGTTTGATATGGAAGTGGCCTACGGGCAGCTGTATTACTTTTGAGTGAAATATAAATTGTTTATCATAGATATATTAATTCGGTACACTGGCAATTTAGTTACTTGTGATAAGGCATAAGAAAGAGAATAGTGAGAATCTAAAATTTTAGATTTTTAAATTAACAGTTGGTATATATTTCAGGATTGATCACGACATACTGAAATTTTATCTTTTTAGATTAATAATTAATACAAATTTCAGGATTCATGTTTGCATGTAGAAAGTTAAGACTAGTTCTTAATTACTCGTAGAATAGAATAAAATTGAATAATATGATGGGTTTGGAATATATAATCGAAAGTGGGTGCGAGAGGTTTTATGTTGGGTGGGACTGGGTGAACAATTAAGCCACTTATTGGCTAATGCTATTTGCAAAACCAAAACAAACAACAAAACAAACAAACAAAAAAAAACAACCAAAAACAAACAAACAAAAAAAAACAACCAAAAACAAACAAACAAAAAAAAAAAAACCAAAAAAAAACAAACAACCAAAAGCAAAACAAACAAAACCTATAAGGGTGCTACTGGACCCAACAAATATATATCCTGTAGGATAATAATATTAAAAAATGTAATACAAAAATAATATAACAAAAAGAACATAATAAAAATAATATTAACAAAATATCCTAAAAAGCTAACTCAGTATGAGGATAAGCAATATTGATAATAAACACAGAAACGTTCACCTAGTAGGGGCCATATATTATGTATATATATATATATATATATATATATATATACAAAAAGTAACACATTAAAAAGTATATAAATATATATATATCTGCAATTAAAAAAAATGTCAACATTATTATTATATGTATATATATACATATATATATATTGAATATATATATATATATATATATATAAGTAACACATTAAAACATACAAATCTATTTATATATTAAATAAATATATATCATCACATAAAAAACATTATTTTATATATATCATATAATATATATATAAATATTGAATAGATATACATTAAAACAGATACAAATCTATTTATATATTGAATACATATATATATCATACATTGAAACATTACTATATATATATATATATAAATATTGAATATATATAAGTAACACATTAAAACAGATACAAATATATTTATAAAGTGAATGAATATATAAATAAAAACATTATATATATATAAATTGAACACAATAAAACATTAAATTATGGCCATCATGGGAAATTAAGCCATGTGGGAAAACCTATGACCCAATGCACCTAACGACGATTATATCCGAATCCCATCCTATGTTATTTGATTTAATTTTATTCTATGAATAGTTATTAATTTTTCTTATCGGTCTTCATGTGATAATGGAAAATGGAAGGAGTATGAACTTATTGATTTGATAATATATTATTTTGGTATCTTATCATGAATCTTGTTATGGTTATTGACTGTGAAGGTGGAAATTTAGAGTTTTGGCTTATCGCTATAATTTTTCTTGTAATTTTGAACATGTAAATACATTTTTTTCTGTACGTAGTCAGTATATATATAATAAACAATTTATATTTTAAGCAAATTAATAACGCCTAGCCGGTGAGGGATATAAAATACCTACGTATCTATACTATTGAATTATATGATATTATATTATATATTATGTAGAATACCTTAATATTAATATTATTTATAAAAATTATAAAATGAAATACTTTTATTATAAACTTAAAATATATAATGTACAGCATGTAATAAATGTAGTTGTATAAATCAAATCTAATATCTATGAAATTATTAGAATGAAAACTATTTAAAATTGAACCTTTTTCCTATGCATTCACAATGCCTTGTCGTGGCGCATAGGCTCTCTGTATAATACACTCATAATAATGTAAATATTTCTGTATTAATCACCGTCTAAATTGTGAATTATAATGATAGTATATCCCTTAATTTATGCCCTTGTACTGCACCTATCTACTTTATAGGTGATGTTTGAAACTTCATATGTTCGTTCCGGCCTGCTTCTAATTCTATAAAAGATTGGAGGCTTCTAAGACACTGGAAATATGGAATTCTGCTACTGAAAACTAATTTAAGGTTAACTAATAAATTATTATTGTTAACTATATACATGTTTTACTATAAGTTTCCCGTAAAATCAATTTTATAATGTATTTTTCTTGTACATGTATAAATTAATAATTTTTTATTTTCCCTAATTAATTTACTGAACCTATCTACTATATAGGAGATGTATGAAACTGCAGATGAATGCTGTGGTCTGTTGCTAATGTCTATACAAGATTGGAGACTTACAAGACACATGAATTATGGAATTCTACGGATTGAAATATCATATTTAAAACTATTTTAAAATAAAATTTAAATACTTTTATTGTATATAACTATTATTTATTTTATTTATACATAAATATATAAGGAAATGTGTAATCTACTATTAAATACTTAAATTATACGTTATTTAATTTCATGCATAAATATTCTTTTAGTTATTTTTAATGGAAATAATTTGAGGCAATGTAATCTAATATTAAATACTTAAATTATACGTTATTTAATTTCATATATAAATATTCATTTAGTTATTTTTAATGGAAATAATTATATATAACTTATTAATTTGATACATACATATTAATTAGGTTATTTTTAATGGAAATAATGCTAGACAATTTATTTATCT
Source organism: Osedax fenrisi (assembly GCA_964019155.1). NCBI lineage: Eukaryota > Metazoa > Annelida > Polychaeta > Sabellida > Siboglinidae > Osedax > Osedax fenrisi. The sequence continues at coordinate 77,417,900 of OZ025243.1, forward strand.
AAAATATATATTTGAACAAAATTTAAAATATTTTGCAAAAGTAATATAATTTTTTAACATATTTTATAACTATTAATAATTAATAAGAAAAAAAATTTATTTAAAAAAAAATATTAAAAATTATAAAAAAATATTAAAAAATAAATGGCCAGTTGAAATTTGAGACTTATATGACCATTTTGAAAAAATAAAATAAATTTTATAAATCTATAGCGTAGTATATATTTAAGAGAACAATGTGTTAAAAAATTGATGTATAATATTAATTAATGAATGCTGTACATTAAATTTTATTTTTATGACCAAACAATTTGTATACTTCACATGTAAATATTGGCTAATTTTTAGCTCATAAATTGACCAGTTTTTGATCTATAACTTTTTATTTAGTTATCCGATTAAAAAAGTAATATATGACTCTTATATTACTTTTTCATGCTCTTTCCAATGGTACTAATTATTTTAAACTAGCATCACTAGAAAAAATCTCATTGTTATACCTATATTATATTTGAGAAGTTATAAAATTTTATAAAAAGATAATAAAATCGAATATTTAATATTCGCTTCAACATTTCAATCTTAAAGCATTTATTATCAATTAATGAAGTCATGTATAAAATGTGTTTACAAAAACAAAGATATATTTGTAGGAGAAAAATTCATTTTATATAGACATTTTATCTACATACCTTTAATTATTGATATATATTAATTTAATAATTAATTTATAATAAATATGTTACATATTTATTATAAATTAATGATTAAATTAATATATACATATGATGTACTATTATATAGTACATATTATGTACTATTATTATAATAATATAATAATTATATTATCGTAATTATTAAATTAATAAATGTTGTAAATAATACAATATATCTCACTTACATTTAATCTATAATGTATGAATTTTATTAATATTAATTTATAAATTCTCTTTTCTTCTTATAATATCAATTGTTGTATTTACATAAATTTATATAGTCAAATATTATATTATTTAAGTTAAATTTTTAAATATATAACATGGAGTTAAATTAAAAATATATTTGAAGATTCTAATATTATTGCAAAAGAATATAAAATGTCACCAATAATAAATTTGATAAAACACAGTTATTAACCAGTTATTAACCATAGATTTATAATTTACCTGTAAAATACAAATCTATGGTTATAGGAGGTAATGTTATTACCAAGACCTCCATAACCTAAGGCCCGAACACTGAATAAACAAATATTAATTTTAAAAGAAATAGATCAGTTTTTGTCTTCATTATTACTTCTTTTATAAGTATTTTGTATGACTATTTTTTTACTGATCCTGGATAGAAATTTTAATTTATATTCTAATATTTTTTTTAATATTATTTTAATTTTATATATGATTTTTCCCCCCACAATCACATTGGGTGAAAGACTTGATAAGCTTTGCTTTTTCGTTTATCCAGGCTAATACCTAAACTCTGATTATTATTATTAAATAATATTTAATAAATATATATATATATATATATATATATATATATATATATATTAGAATCAGATAGAATGTAAACACTTTGGAAAACACAAAAGTAAAGTTTGACTAGATATGTTAAACTTAATAACAACATTAAATGAATAACAAATAAAAAATATAATAAAATTGTAAAAAGACAATACAATACTTATTTTAAAATGTAAATTTTATATATCATTAGATCTTAACACATGTTATTAAAATGGTGTGATTGGTCAATTGTATTCGTGTAAATGAAAATCGTACTAAATAAATAGGTAAGTATACACATGCATATTGTTATCAATGTTATATATATATATATATATATATATATATATATATATCCATATATCCATATATATTAGAGACACATGATTAGGCATAAAAGTATACAAATATATTTAGTATAATTGCTATAATATAATATGCATATTCTCCACTCTTTTATTTGCCAATAACAAATATAGAATCAATATTACCAACACTTTAAAGGTAGATATATAGCTATATATATATATATATATATATATATATATAGCTAGACTATTCTATCATATATCACGTTAAAAGAAAGAGTTGTTGGTTATTATAAATCATGATATTATAGTTTTCTTAACAAAAAGGAGAATATTAAACTAATAAAATATAGTGTTCACAAAGTAGGATCTATCTATCGAATACAAATTAATTAATACTACAGTAACATAATATATTAAAAGAGTGAAACAAACTTGAATCTATATAGTGTACATGACGTGCATTACACGTGCTTCAATTGAAAAATAGTTACATATCAAACTATCTAAGCTAATATTAAATGTACTATCGAAAGATTCATAGAAGAAAGTGATTATACCAGAAGATAAATATGTTTGAATAATTTCAGATAGTGAAGCAATATTAAAAATATATTCTGAATATAGTTATATACCCTATCAATCCAGATATAAATATCGTAAGACAAATTTTATGAGTTTCCTTAAAATAAATAATCCCTGCATAGTTTACAATCAGGAATATATAATGTATTAAACAAATAATAAGTACTTTGGGCTCCTAGTATGGATACTATAACGGAGAACTAATCATATGTTATGGACCATATGTTATTTACAATTACGATGAAAGTACATGATATCAGATATTGAACTGAAGAAAATTAACCGAATATATATTGAACACAATAAGCATATACCATAATTGTAATCGATGTTATGACATAATTTTTAAAGTGTATGTGACATTAACTCTGGAATATAATGTGAAAATAATATCTTGATTATAATAGTGTTGTTATCATTGATATAAACAGATATCAGTGCAGTATTATAAAATAATCATATTTGTGAAAAATGTTCAACTAAAAGATGAAGTTTTACAACACAAATATAGATATTATACTTTGTACATAACGCTTTATAGACTAGACTAGCACAAGAATGTAGCTACATAACTATCCCTGATACTGTTAAATATATGCAATGAAAGAATTATACATTAAATATATGTTAACATATATTTAGAAATATATATTGGGAGTATTAAAATATGATTTTCCATGACATCTATATACGGTCTAGACTCTAGTCTAATTAATAACTTCAAAGTTTAAAATGAAGTATAGTCAGGAGATATACATTATTTGTACTGTAAATACATAAGAAACGTCTACTGAGTAAAGCAGACGTGCGAGTGTTATATATATATATATATATATCGATAAATAAATCACTTAGGATACAAAACTAATAGTGATATTTAAATAATGTTGTATGCATTCACTAGAAGCTTTTCACCTAAATTAAAATGAGTTGATGGGATCATTTAAATTAATTTAAATTATATATAAATGATAACATACAAACGTATTTATTTTAAATAGAATACTATTTAATTAATATATTTTATATAATAAATATATAATATAATTATATGTTAATATGAATTCATATAATGTTACATGTTATGCATGACCATTAACAATTTTGAATAAAAACAATAACACCTAAAGGAAGATAATCTCTAGTCTAGAATATAATCCTCGGGCATTTTCGTATAACCAGGTAAAAGTATAGATATGGTAAATATATTTAAAGAACTGAAACTCTGTAAAATGTAATCAAAGTAAATGTTATATTTAATATATTGTTATACGTAAATTTAAAATGTGTTAAAATTAAATAATAACATAAATATATGTCAACTTTAAAATGTTCATAGTTTCTATTTTATAATATATCTTATAGTAGGTTATAGTACATTGCATACATACTGATAGCAATGATGATATTGTTCTTAATCGTTATTAATGTGTATACATATACACTATATACTACATATACTATAGTATATATATATACATATAATTAAATACAAATAATTATAGAAATATAAATATAGGTATTACCTCCCTGGTAATATATATATATGTATATTATAACGTGATAACATTTCGAATAATTATAGAACCATATGTAAAAGTTAAAATGTAAATGTAATTTGATTATTATATTAATACAAAATATAATTTACAATCGATAAATTAAATTATGGTATTCCTTAGATAATGAAATAATGATATAAATATATATATAAATATATATATATATATATATATAATTAATAAAATAAAATTAATAAATATGTTTGACAAATAACTTTTATAACAAGTTATTTACAATTTGATATTCAATTTGATATTCATTTATATTTTTCTATATTATTTAATTGATGAACTGAAGAAATATTGAATTATATAATATCATCTTAAATTCGAACTTGTGGTTATTTTATGATTTATACTCTTATTCAATAGCATACGTTAGGTCTCTTTATTATTTCGACATTTATTATTTAATATTCTATACATTTTATATTTAAAAATACTATGTATTCATTCGGTCAATATATTTTATTGATACCCTGGTATAGTAGTATCAAAGATTATGCGGAATGATTTTGGAATGATCTTTGATAGGGTTGTTTTTCTGTAATTGGTATCCAAAAGGATTGGTATTAAAAGAAACAAAGATAAATATGACAAAGGTTTTATAAAATCTTATACAAATATAATATTTTAGAATCAATTACTCATACATGAATTACCATATAAATACCATTCTATAATATAAATATGTATATACATCATTTCGTATTTATTAATATTAAATTAACATAAATTGTAAATTAAATTAAGAAATATATTACAATTATTCCAATTATTATAATTATTATTCCAATTATATTTGAATTTGAAATTTTAATATCTCTTTTATAATTTTTTAAGTTTCATCACGATACTATATTAAATATAATATTTAACATATAATTCAATATTTTCAAACATAATTAGATATAATTAATTATATAAATTATTACAATTTAATTCGTTCAGATAAAGAAATTTATTTTAGTGATATTTGATATGTTCAACATAATATTGTACATTCATTGAATGTACATTGAATGATTCAATATTATACCGAGTATACGGACATTTTATTTCATAATAAATTTAATTTTAATTCTGAAAATATATCATATTGTTAATACTGTTTAGTATAAGTTAACTTAAATTATTAATTATCAATAGTAGATTATATTTTTGTATTTATTAATTGAAATATATATTTTATCGCATATTTATTACATATTTATTATATGTACTATCATATTAGTAACTATTGAAATAAATATGGATTAATATTATCCATTGAATATAATATCTATATGATTATTATAATTATACCGAAATAATAGTAAGTTAACTTATTAATTAATACATATTATGTTTAAATAAAATTGCCGTTAATTGCCGTTGCAACATTTGATATCACTAATAATATTAGCAAAGATATAACATTATATATGAAACATAATTAATAACGACTATCTGACGCTAGCAATATTAGCAAATCAATAACATAAATTTAGGTTCGGCCCAGTTTACATACAACAATGTTTTTATTTCTATATTAAAATACATGCGATATAAATTAGATTTTACTCGTCATATTGTAATAAAATATATTATTTAAAAAATGTATAGTTTTATATGACATTATAAACAACACATAGTTCCTAAACTTAACCCGATATAGGTGGCACTGCATACAAAATCGAATAACACGATTTCGCGTAAGTGTTATATGTTTCCTCAGAAAAATCTTTGATATTAGTAACTAATATAATATTAGTAAGTTTTTGATAAAGTGAACATTACGATCAAAGGACATGCATATCCATCTATCATAATATTATGTGTATGTGAGCGCAGTTTTATATATATTTATGTATATATATAGGATAATCGTTATCATAATAACTCGTAACATTGAAAAATCCATACAAATATTTAATTAACCCTTTTTGATTCATATGCAATTTAGTAACATGTATATTTCTATCTTAAGGAAATTATGTCAATATAAATGTTATGTTTAAACATAAAATTATATATATAACTCCAAAACTTTAAATATTCTATAATTACAAGTTAAATGTATATAAAAAGTTTTTATTAAAAACTATTGAAATAATCAATACAGTATTATATTTTGTATATTTAAATTACATGTATCCAATATAATATTAATATATAAACTTATATAATTTTGTATTCAGTCTTATATAGTCGGTATATATGTCTAATTGTACGTGTGTGTGTGTTGTTGTTGTTGTTGTTGTTACAGTATATATTTAAGCACATCATTAATAATTATAATTCTATAATGTGGATCTAACAATATGTATCACATATATTTAAAAATAGCGAATGTATACATTGTATATATATAATATTATATATATATATAATTCGCACGGTAATATTACGAATAAACGAACATCAATGTTGTGCGATAAGAAATTTTTTAAATTTATTTTTAAAGATATTAATTGATATATTTTTATTTTTAAGTTGCGGGCGTAGTTTATTCCATATAATTGTTGATGCGGAGCTGAATTTTCTCCTTTCGTATTTGATGCAATGGGTAATCGGTTGGTGTAGTTTGGTGGAATTGTTATTACGTAAAAGTCTAGTATTTGGTTTATGTTTTATTTTGTTTCGTAAATTATAGGGTAAGTTATAAGTAATAGTCTTTTTAAGTATTGTAAGTATTTTGTAGTTGATAGAGTCTTCAGTGTTTAGCCAGTTAAGTTTGTTACGTAAGTCAGTAATGCTAATTGTATAGTCAGTCTTCTGTAGTCGGTATATATTTCTAATTGATCGGTTAATTATTTTGTCTAGTTTGTATATTTTCAGTTTTTCAGATCCTGAGAATATTGAGTTGCAGTATTGTAGTCTTGAAAGTATGAGAGTCTGAGTCAGTAGTTTTACAGTATTTCTATTTAAGTATGGTCGTATTTTTTTAAGATTGAATAGCTGTGCAGTCGAGTAAGTAAGCTGTAATGTTTATCTAGATTAAGTTTATTATTGAAGTTGATGCCTAAGTATTTAACAGAATTGGTGGGAATGATTTTGTGTTGATTAATAATAATGTCAGGGAAGTAAGTATTTGTGTCATTAGTGATATTTAATAGTTCAGTTTTATTGTGGTTTAGTAGTAGGTTATTATTTGTTAGCCAGTTTTGTAGTTCGTTTAAACAGTCTTGTAGTTGGGTAGAGTTAAGTTGTAAGTAATAGATGGATAACGTTTGTGTGTATGTGTGTGTGTGTGTGTGTGTGTGTTTGTGTGTGTGTGTGCGAGTTATTGTGTATATACATAATATGTATTAATATGTATTACATATATGTATATAAATAATTGTGAGTTTTGAAAGAATATTAAATATACAAATGAATATTATATAATTGTATCAGGACTTTATTTAAATCATTTAGATGTGTATAGTATACTCTACACTGTATACTAGACGAATTAATAAATACATAAACCTCTAAAATTAAATTATTGAAATAAATTAAGTTCTATATATTATATAATTAGTAATTATTAATTACTAAATATATTTATAAAAAATTGATATATATAACATGCAAAATGATATTTTTAATTAATTTAAAATGTATGTATTATTTAAATATAATTCAAACATATATTCATAAATAATTTTATACATGTGATATGTGAAATTATATTTAATTAATACCAAAATTATATATTATTTATATTTAGTTCAAACAATTAGTACTAGATATTTTTATTAATTAAAATTTATAAAACAATAAATTGTCACTAATTAAAATAGTTTTTTATTTAAATTAATATTTCTTCTATTTTTAGATATTTGGCTAAAAATAACCTATATAAGAATAATCACATAGATTAATATCATTCTAATAATGGCCTATCAGTGTATTGTCTGTAATATTGATATACATATATTTTAAATTTAAAATATTGACAATTCAATAGATGGAATCATATGTATTGTGGTATGGGAATGTCAATTGAAACATATAGAACAATTACATTAATGACACAGGACTGCTGCGGAGGTGTCGAGAACGTGATACAAGTAGGATAGATGTTCTAACACGGATAGATCAGCCTGGTGATATTCGTGAATTCCACATCGTACCGAGTATTCAAGAAGAAATAAGATCGGGAATTTGTGTTATTCCTGGTGGAAACTTGAAGAAAGGGGTTAGTAATATAATTATTACAATACACACAAATATATATATATATATTTAGTCTTTAATCAATCATCTAAAAATATATATATAGTTAAAAATGTTAACTTAAAATAGTGTGTGTGTGTACATTGTATTATTATAGTTGTTATAGTATTGTTATAGTTATTATAGTATGTATCTATAGCAAATTTAATATATATATATATATGTGTGTGTATGTGTGTATATAAAGCGTTCTCAGTATGATCATGATATGTTTAGGTGTATTGAAGCAAGCTAAACAGTTGCCCATATCGATACAAGCTATGCACCTTCTAACTAAGTTAGTACGCATTGAATTTGTATTTATTACACACTAATTTATATAATTATAACTATTATACATATTAATTTTTAAATTATTTTAAATTTATTTTAAATTATAATAACATAATTATAGCCGCAGATAATTAAAAATTGAATCGCGCGCACGCTCTACATAATGTAAGAGGCAGTTCTAATTAAATAGAAATTTTAGGTATATATTTTATACGTTCATAATTATTATACTTTTACAGTGTAAACAATGTTTACTAAACATATATATCAGCGACATAGTTATCATGTTTATTATCTTTTCGATGGCCCACTAATTTTTTTCAGTTTAGTGAGTAACACGATTTAAAATGTTGGCGTATGTTATTTGAATTAATTAATATCTGATATATATATATATATATATATATATATATATAATTGTAAATAAAGTTTTATTAAAAAATCAAATTAAAAAACGAATAAGCCAAGAACACCCAGCTGTCAATGGAAATCGTTACCAACATTAATAACAATACCCGATAGACCATGGCAGCAGTTTAAACTTGAGGTACATGGTAGCAGTTTAAATTTGATGTACATGACATATCTTAATCTAAAAGTACACGTGTGTATGCAATAATTATATATTACCAGGGTTCGAATGATTTAAATCAAATGATTTAAATCAGCCTACAAAAATCATATTTTTTTTGATTTAAATCAATATTTCTCAAAGTATATTATATAATTATTAGATCATGATTTTTATAATATAATAATTATATTCATTATGGCCTCCTATATTCCTATAAGGATATATGAGGCTATGTTACATCATTAATATTTAAATAAATGAGAATAATATATATATATATTAATCATAAATTATGATTTACAAACATCAAAGGAAAAATTTATAAATAAATAAGAATTATATTTATCATAGACATTATTGGAAAAAGATATAATTTTATTTATTTCTATATATAATCCAAAAAAGATTGGTGTACTCAAAATTAAGAAATAGACTGGGAGTTAATAAAGCTGCAAAGCTTGTATTTATGTACAAATATTTTAATATAAACTAATTTATTTAAATAATTATCAAAAACATTTTTATTTGATTTCTTGTATTAAGGGGTTCCGCACATAATACGTAATTTGCCAATTTCATGTATAAATAGATAGGAAAAACATAGGTCCACTAACAAAAATAGAACTGATATTATATTCATTTAATTGACCTATTTTTTTGTATTGTATTCATAACATATATATGCATAGGAAAATACAAATTTATTTGTAATATTATTATATTATATATATCTAATTTAAAAATTAGTGATACTAAAATGATGGTATTTCTATAGAAATTATCATTTTATACAATGACTACTATACATTTTATTAATTATCTCTCTATTTTACTATTCAAATAATTAAATTCTATATAAAGAAAAAACAATTAATATTATAATTATAATAATTTTTATGTTCTATATGTTTGAATGCACATACTGCAAAATAATTATTCTGAGAAAACGCCATTTGAAGTTTGACATCATAAAAATGTAATATTGAATAATATATATAATATCATTATCTTATTGTCAAAAAAAAATTCTTATGCAATTTCTAGACTGAATTCATGTCTAATTTTTTTACAGATAATAAAAAACACTACAATAAGTATTATTATGTAATAAAAAAATATGAATATAAATAAATTAGCATCACTTTAAATTGTTATTTTTTCCCATTAATTTTAGCATAATATTTGAATATAGTTCTAGATAATAAAGTAGTCAATATAATATCAAAACACTAGTAATTAAATAATAATTATTTAATGTTGCATTATGCAACAGCATATAATATAATGTATACATTAATTTAGATAATACAAGATATACACAATATCACATTTTTATTATAATATAATTCTATTTATTTATATATCTTTACTGAATTTTATAGATAATTAATATTTATATATAATTTTATAAATTTAAATATACATTAATAGTTATTTAAATTTCTAAGTCTATTTATAGCATTAGAAAAATGATTTATTATATATTTATTATATTATTTTACAATATAAATATTATTTGCATTTAAATCAAATAAATCGATTTAAATCAAAAAAATCCGATTCAAATCATTATTACCCATTAGAATGTTTGGAATGTTGGTATGTTACAATAATCTTATATTTAATCTGTTCTACGGGTGACAACAACACAACATATTCTATATTATTTTGAAGTCCTTTAAGATGGTATCCCACTACCAGTATTTCCGGAAATGTTTGATAGAAAGTGATTTTCTAGCAAGTTAACTACAATTGTAGTGGATACCCTCTTACTTTCTGGCAACGTTACGTAAATATAGTAACTTTAAAGGGGGTATCCTACTTTAAATTTCTAGAAAATCAATTTCTAGAAAATCAATTTCTAGCAAACATTTCCTGACATTATTTCCGGATATACTGGTAGTGGGATACCCCTTTATGAGGAAAAGGGGTATTATCATTATAAACTTATAATTGAAACAGTAAACAATCAAATTCTTATAATAAATATTATTATTATTGTTGTTAAACTATAGTCGTAAATATATTTATTTGGAATATATTATCATGCAATAAATAATCATATTAATTTTATAAAAATGTAGTTGGCATATGCATATTTATATAATATTTAATGTTAACAAATAATATGAAACAATTTGACCAGTCGGTAACTAATCAATTTCTAACCAATTCATTTATTTTAGATAATATAGAGACTGTCATGGTCGGATAGTAGCAATTAGAAGTTTGATAGAAAAAAATTAATATCAAAGTTAGATATATATATACATTATTTCATTTAATTATCAAGTACTATTAGTAATTGTATATATATATATATATATAATATAGGGTATATAATATTATGATATCCATGGTTGGTTTTTAAATTTGTGGGTTTTTCTGCTCACATTTAGATAGATAGATCACAGTTAAATAAAGTAAATAAAGAATCATATATCTCTAATATATAAACTTATTTTAAATATTATATTGTATTAAATTTTATTATTTTAAAATGAAATAAAATATATATATAATTATAGTTATTACAATATATATTAATGTTAAATGTTATTACAATATATATTCATACAATAATAAATAACAATACGTTTTTAAAATAAAAAATGAGAATATGTGAAACCAATTTTTTTTAAATAAGAAAAACTAAAATACTTGGAATAACATATAATACATTAAAACTAAAAACCCAATAAAAAATGTTTTACCAACACTGTATATATATATATGTATAATTGTATATAAATGATACAATGTGCTACATATTCCAGTATGATTATGATATAAGACCATCACTATTATATATATATATATATATATATATATATATATATATATATTCAAAATCGGTGATTTCATGCATGTTCATTTATAATTTAATAACAATCGTATGTAAATTCTAAATTATGGTATTTGAAATAGTAATTCTAATTTAATTTAGGAGGGGATTTCCACGCACGTGCAATCTTTTTAATGTCATATACGTTATCTATACAATATGGGATGTGATTTAATCTAAATTTACATAGTACACGATATTGCAGATAGAACCGATACGGGTAATGAAGTGAAGACAGCTAATACCTCGACGACTGCTAGAGATTCGTGTCCTTCCTTCCAAGACCCGCTCGCTTCCCATTGGCTGACGTGTACCGCCGCTATCTGACCACTCAGACCCATATGATTGTCCTGCAATAATGGTCAGTACAACCTCTTAAAGATTAACTACTACTACGTACGAGATGAACTGAAGGTCCGCCTCCTGCCCCGCCCCCTTTACCAGACCGCCACGCTGATGACACACCCCCTACTGAATAACATCCCATAGTGGTTATCTAAGGTAAACAATTCATCATTAATACTGAACACAGCGCCAATAAGCCTGCAATAGTACTGGATACAGGTGGTGTTCCCGCCCCCTACCGTAACCCTTATCACCCCGGATGCCTTACCCATTCCCACTACCCACCTAGTAGCTAGAGTACAGTAGGGGTGATGATAATTTTTTTATTCAGTTGGCACAGCGTGTATTTAATAGATATGGTGATTATATTAAGTATCTATTTAATTTTGTTGTTTTAGTGCAATATTACAAAATCGCTACCTATTTTAAAAAACTTATAAAAAGGTTATAAATCATGAATTATGAAAATAAATTACTCTCGAATGATTCGCATTAAGAGTGATGAAACATAATGTTTCCATTATGGATATTATTTAAATTTCATAAGCTGGGTGTATTTATCATAATACATTTTACATTTTTTAATTTGTATGTTTATTACCCACAAATCTGGTGTTAAAAATGTACATGGGAAAAGATAGGGAAATTAGCATTACACTACATAAATGTTTATTTTCTATAGAAGTAATTGAGATACATACATTTAATTTTTAGAACGATTGTAATATATTTAGTTTATATGAATTGTTTCATTAGATTATTTAAAAAAATATTCTTTTTAAAAATCTATGATATTTCATAGAATTTATTTTTTTTAATAAATATATCTTTATAAAATTATAAATAAACATGTTTTTATCATATTTATTAGAAAATTTATTAATTTATTAGAAACAAATATTATTGAAAAAAAAAATAAGTATTTTTAAGCTTTATATTTTTTTTTGAAAATTTCACAGAAATGAAAAAAAAATCCTAGAAATTTTTTTTTGAAATAATCTAATCATATATTTCGTATAAACTACATATATTACATACATCCTCAAAATATTATACCTGCATCTTTATTATTTCTATGGAAAATACACATTTATGTAATTAATGCTAATTTCCCTATCTTTTCCCATGCTAATTTTTGACCCCGTTCCGATTTTTATTTTTAACCATCCAAATTAAAAAAATAAAAAGTATTATGATATACATACCCATAGGTACCCGCTTATGATGTTGCAACAATATCCATCATGAACACCTATCGATCATCACTCTTAGTTAACAAGTGCACCAAGCACTAATCTGTAGTTCCGCACCCCACAGTATCGGTGACACACAAAGTAGGCGTGTCTTCCACCGCTGTAACCACGCTCACCACTTCTGTATGTACTCCTTCTTTATTATATCTTTACTGTATAACTTAAAACCAAGGACATATGTTCGCTATATCTGCAATGTTTACTTGTTGTACTCCAAACTAGATATTTCAATGATTTTAATTTTTGAATCGGACATATCACGAATATTTCTTTATTTGTCAAATTAAAATGCATTTTTAATTGTAATTCTATATAAATAGTTTATTAAAATTAATAATTTATTTATAAAATCATATTGAATTGAATAATTTGTTTCTATATTAACGACATTCCAAATAATATGATGGTTTTTATATTATATTACGATGTTAATATAATAATATTGAAATCATTGATTTAAAATGAAAGTATGCATTTATTTTTGTATAAAATTTAAATGTGTACGATAATTTAATATGATAAAATCACTCAAGCTTAAATTATAATGTTCATAAAATATGCATTTTCAGATGTTCAGTCCTGTTACAAAGAGTACAACATGTTTTCTACATTTATATTAGAATATATCAATAGATATATATTATAATGATAAAATGATAAAATATATGGTCTAGAAGAAGATGATCACTATTATATACATTATACAATAGATCATCATTATGTTATATCTACAACAATTAGAAATATTAACTATAAGTATAATATGGTATGAATAAAATTAAATATATTTAACATATATATATATATATGTTTCAGTATTAATTTATTACTTTATATTTAAATTTGTCCTATTCACTACAATTACTCCCATTTAATATATACTAAATAACCTATGTTGTCTTTATAAGGCCTATCTTTATTAAAACTCTTTAATATGAAACTGTTTGATTATTCTCTAATTACCAAAATATCAATTACTTTTAAATTAAATATGAACAAAATAATTGAAATATTTGTTTTCATTCTATTAACTAATTGCCAAGACTTTCTAGTAGGTTTTGTACAGTTACTTTAACTGTATTAGTAAATATGCCTAATCTCTTATCAGAAGTTTATATCTAATCAAATATATGAAACTAAAATTATTATAACCCACTTATATATATAAAATTCTCAAAACTGACAAAATTAAAATAAAAACACAATACAAATCTATATATTAAATTATAAAAAATATATAAAAGATACTAAACTGACATATATAATCAATATCAGGTATACTAACATATCAATATAATACCGTATCAGTATACTGCTCAAAGGAATGAAGGCCACTAGATACGTGGAGATAGACTATGAGGCTAGGTCACTAAACGCTCTAGATCACTACATCAACAACATAAAGCAGTTGTTCAGTAAACTAGACACTACAGGTTAGTTAGTATGCACGCTACTATTGCGTTTTGTTAATATCTCAGCAAACAAAATCATAATTACCAGTTTTATAGTATAATTAATATGTATTAAATATGAAATATTTCGTAAAGATCTGTTCACATGTTTCATGTGATAAAAGTAATGCGATAATGTTAAATAATATAACTATGTCCCTTTTCTTCAATTATGTATATACTTCTCTACTTTTATTTATTCTTAACTTAAAGAAAAGCATAAGTATAAAATAAATAACAACAAGTTTAATTATATACACCATAGTCAATCAATTATTACATTATTAAAATATAAATAATGTTAAAACAGAATTAATAAAAAGTATTACTATTCAGGATAGTTATAATAGATTTGTACGGAAATTTTAAACATTCACATATATATTTGCTAATAAAATGTTATTTGTATGTAATTTCACAAAACAATTATATATTACAGTTAATAAATATTAGTATAATATTATACTTATTTAGATTGCGTAATATAATGAAATTAATTAAATGTATTATATATATTTCATATTATATTTACTAAATATAAGATATTTGTATTACAATTGGTATATATATCTATTTAGTGTTCATAGTCTATTAATCATAGTCAATGGTAACAGTGGTAACTCCTAGCTATGCAAATAAATGGTGTATACAGTATGATTAAGTAAAACTGTAGTAGTTAAACTGATTAAATAACATTAGTACATGTTCAAATATTAATATCGTAGTATAACAAGCTATATTTTAGAATTATAAATTTCAGTAAAATACTGTATTTGTATTATTAGTAATAATATATAATTTTTTAATAATAATGTAATAATTTATTACTATTATAATTAACAATTAAATATAATATTGTTAATTTATTATTATAATTTATTTGCATTTATTTGTGTTCAACTCATTATTTGATACATATTTGTAACTCATCGCACCATTAATCATTTTATACTTATTAATCATGTTAAACTAACCTAATATTTACAATAATTAATACATCTATTTCTACTACTCATTACTATCCCTCATACACCCCTACCCCCCCCCACTCTCAGTGAAGCCTCCTTCCCGCACTTCACCGACTACCCCATCAAGTGTAATGACATGCGTGACCTTGACTCCATTGAATATAGCGAGGTGCAGTACTGTATCGATGACCTTTCCCACTGTACGCGTGTGATTGTCTACACATACCTGGAAGCGTGGATCTCTGCCTCTTTCTACGCTGCCTTCTTCGTCATCTATACAATGGTACGTGTGTATGTATATATATGTATTCCTCATCGCGTGTAATGATTAACCTTTGACCTGCGCACAATCATCACTATGATAATCTTTATAGTGAACCTAAATGCTATCTTAGTCAGTGAAGATTACACATTGTCCCACACAACTGCCGCCCTTTAATACACACTATGGTATATCGTATTCATTATATGATAATACACTATTGTTAATGTATAAGTGTTTACATCACATTATAATAATAACTAAATTCATTCACACTGATCATTCACCTTATCATATGATATTTAACTTTAGTATACCATGAAGTTGATTATATACAACGATTAGCTTATATCGAATATGTTTAAACTTGCCATTATGAAATCATCATTTAAGTATGTGTAAATAAATTAAATAATAAGTACCATAAAAGAATGAACTAACGCATAGGTAAAATGGTTTGAGGGGATGTCCCAGTGTTCAAATTGATAAAAATTATATTAATTTTTTATTCCATAATATTAATAACGGTAAAGTTGTCTGTGTATGGGTGTGTGTATGTGTGTGTGTGTGTGTGTGTGTGTGTGTATTTGTATAGAGGATTAAGTGGGAGAGCGGAGGTAACATAGATGTTTTATTTTTAGAATTTCGCTTCGCGCGATATCAATAATCGTGAAAATGTGTCTTAAGCGCGCAGTCGATTAATCATAATAAATGTTATGTGATACCTTGTATATTATGTGTCTGTAGTTGTTTATATTATACTATAGCTAATATGCAATATTAATTATCCTAGTGTCTACATATGTGATATTTATTATTATATTGATCACATGATACATATATCATCACAAATAGTTCTTACTATCACGTTTCTTATAGCATTGAATTAACATCGGAGTCTATTTGATATATAATGCATTTTATTAAGTTGAGGTAAAACACAAATAATCGTATGTGTACATATATACATGTGTTAACAACAAACATGAATGTAACACCATCATAAATAAACTAATAACAAATAAAAACGATAAAATTAATTTTATTTTAATATTTTAAAGTAAAATAATTTTTGAAAAAAAAATGAAATGAAAGCTTCCCCTTATTTCACATCATACATTGTCTTCATTATTACACACACACACACACACCATTTTTAACATAGTGTAAACATATGTTTAAATAATAATAATACCTACGTCATTCACGGTGATTTTATATGATATTTTCTGAACGTACATCGATTAGCTTATAGGAATACGTTTAAACACAAACCATACCACTAATGTAATGTTTGAATGACGATTTATATTTTGTTTAATAATATTTATGATTTATTTAATGTAATTTAATTTATAATACTTTTTGTTTATAATGTGACATTACTATTTTATTATGTGAAACTTTTATAATCTCTAGAAATATTGTATCATTAGTTAAGATTAGGTATGTTATTTTATCGATATATTTTCTCACTAATATAATATAACTCTAAAGGGGGTAACAATTACAAATTAGATTGGATGATCAATGCTATCTGGTGCCAGATAATCATGTAGTTATCACGGTAGTAAGGGGGTATCCCACTGCAACTTGCTAGAAAACTACTTTCTAGTGAGAATTTCCAGAAATACTTTATTATTTATAATCTTATATTTATATTATTATATATATTTATTATATATTTGTTATATTGAAAACATTTACTTTTACAGTCATTATAAATTACTTTTAACCCTAAATATATTTATTTAAAAAAATATATATTCTATTTACTAGATTAGCGGGTACATTATTGCACTGTCAATCATGGCACAGTTTGCAAAGCAATCTGATAGTAGATTATCAAACAATTAAAGATTATAAAAGCTAATCATATTCTAAGTGATTGCTACAATCTGATATAACCGATATCTCCTTCTCTCTATTACACTCTACAGCACATCTGTTGGTATATTCCTCCTCATACAAACACACTACACACGCATACATACAACCAACCCTCATGCATGCATACACAGATACATATGAAGGATAAGTCTCGCAGTATCACCGTGGACAATCTGATATCACAGGGCTGCTCTCTCGAAGGTTAGATCTCTGCGAAAGTCTCGTATCACATAAGAATAGGTAACTTTGCAGACTAACGTACTTACATCTAGTTCTAGTAGAAACCACTGTGATTATTTAATAATAAATGTTTCATTATAATGACTACGTGGATTATGCTATTTTTAATACAAATAAATATTAAATAGTGTTAGAAAGTTAGTTTTTTAATTAATTTAGTACATAACTTAAAATAATATGTGTGTATTCAATTAATACATGCAGGTACCTGTAGAACATACAGTAGTATGGGTAATTATGAATATCATATATATTATTTCTTTTTAAAGGGTTTATAATTTTAATATTATGTATACAAAAAATGTTACTGTTCGGTGTTGATAAGCAACTGTGATTTCAAAATTAACATGGTAAATATAGGAAATGTTAACGTGTAAGATACAGGAAGATATTGTACTTGAGCAATATCAATATATTTTTTACACTATTCCTATTGATTTTTATAAGACCACCTACCTTGAACAGCAGGATTCACCCTATCCTGGTGTATTATCTACTGCTTGTGTGTATGTGAATATTATGAAAATTCGGACCAAGTAAACTCGGAACACTTTTCGAATAAAATTCTGACCACTTTTGAAGAAGATTCGGACCAGTTTAAAATAACTATATATAGTAAATTCTATAATATGGGTTAAAGCATAAAAGTGGTCCCAGTTTAGTGGTACCCGTATATGTGTGTGTATGTGTGTGCCACGACCTATATTAGTGCTATAGGCAGATCCTATAACAACAATATGCCTTATTTATATCGGGGATGGCTATCATTGATCAAGTGTGGATTCCATTAATGGTTGATATATATCCAGGGTGAAATATGTATTATGATTATATATTAAGTAATATATTATTTTTATTATTTTAAATTATATTATAAAAGTTTATCTATTAATCATAATACTAATTATATAATAATCATATCTGAGTTATAATAAATTTATAAAATATAGAGTTATTAATTTTGAATATATTTAGTTTATCATAACAAAATTAATATAAGTTAAAATAAGTTAAAACATATGGACAGGCCATTTTGGTAAATATTTTATAATACTGATGTATATAAAGTTAAATTATATTTCAATAATATATTTTAAAATAAAAAACTATTACTATATATAAATTACACTGTTACATTTAACACATTTCACAGAAATTAAGTATAATATGAAGATTAAAGGACGGAATATATTTAAGAAAGAAGTAATGGATGAATTTAAAGTAGGGGAAAGTCTCCTATTACCGACCCCATCCTATTACTGACCACCTCTCATATCTCAGTAACTATAAGAGATATCACAAAATTATATATATCTGAACTGTTAGTAATTTAATGATAAATATGAATAAGTATTTTGTTTTAAAAAATATTGAATCCTACGATTGTTATTTGATAAAATGTAATATTATGTTTTTACTTTTTAAATAGTTGAATAATAACTTTTTTTAAATCATTGTAAATACTTTATTAATTAAAAGAAAACTTAATACTGCACATAATATTTTAGATCAATAAAATGTTTATAACTTTTATAAAACTATTTTTATTGGATATTATAATACTACAATTATTTATGCCACGATTATTTTAGGGGGTCGGTAATAGGAGAAAGGGGTCGGTATTAGGCACATGTATTCGATTACCGACACCCATGTTTATTCTTGTAGATATAATTATATCAAAAATTTAAAATAGCCACATTATTCATTGCCATAATATTACCCTAATTACAAAATTTCAAATTAATATATTTAATATTTAATAAGTTATTACAAATAATCATTTAGTGATCGGTAATCGGAGACTTTCCCCTATAACTTATCGATCGAACGTTTATCAAACATTTCATTCATGTGTTAAGATGTACCTATATGTAATGTTATATATCTATTTGTAATAGTTTACATTATGTGTATTGTGTGCCTACTTGTTGCCTAAGTGTATGATTTGTTATCATATTATTAAAATTATAACATAACATCTTTAATATTTATATATACAAATACAAAAATACTTTAAATCGAAATTAATGATATTAATTTTTTTAAACTGCTCTTTCAATTATAAACAGCTTTATCTGTTGTGCCCATTACATATTTCTTTTGATTAGTATAATTTATGTGTACATGTAATAGACACATTGATTATTGCATTAAAAGCAACTAGTCCTGTAGACATGTGAATTATGTATTCCATAACTATTAATTTGTTGATATGATGAATAGATCTGTGATGTCATCTGACTCACCTGTCATGTGTATATTTATAATTGTTACCATTAATGAGTATATAATACATTATCAAATAATAAACACATGATAATAGGGAATAGGGTCTAGTAATTAGGAGGAGGGACTAGGGTACATAGTGTATACATAAGATAACATATATGTATTAATATTCAATCTAATAACTAATAAGAACCCTACTAATCATTTGTGTAATGAGAAGTAAAAAAGAAAATAAATTTTAATCATTTATTTTAAATTTTGATCGAAATAAACAAGCATATCAACTGTATTATCAGAAACGTAATTTCTAGCATCTGTTAATATATATCATTAGCAACAAAATACTCTTTCTGATGATAGAGATGTTGCTTATGCATATATAAGTATTTACTAGTGAAACTAGTTTTGTATTTAGTTTTCCACCAGATTAACGGGCAAGTATCATACCCTGCATCGGTATTCATATAGCTCAATATTTCTTGATGTATTATGTTAAAAGTAATTATCAATAGTATACATTTATAGTTTATAAGATGTTATAGATGTTATATGATTAATAGTTATATATATAGTACATGCGAAATAATACCTGGTTAGTGGTATTTTGTTGTCTTCACCTAATATCCAATGGCGGATGAAGATTTTTGTATTAAAGTAATATCTGAAGTAGAGGCTGAATTCACTAATGGCTATTAAATGTAATCATATACATGAATTATATAGAATAATTAATATTTATTAAATATTAATATAAATTGAAGCTAATTTAGTTATATTTTATTAGGAGTTATATATCACTAATAATTAAAGCAAGCAAGTTATTAAGAATTTCCGACTCATAAAAACCCGAAAAATTTTACTTTTTGACATTAAAATTATTTTTTGTCAATTTGTTAAAAATAATTTTTTTTTTAATTATTTGAAATTTTTATGAAATATTTGTAAAATATTTTCTACATTTTAAAAAAATATTTTTTTTATTTTTTGAAATATTTTTATATTTTTCAAATAATTGTTGAAATATTATTATTTTAAGATATAATTAAAAGATTATAAATATTATATTTTTTAAAATATTTTTAGAACATTTAAAAAAAATATATTTTGAAATATTTGTTGTAAATAGCAAAGCAGAATCAGGAATAGCTATAATTAATATGCAAAAAAATAAATAATAGATAGGCAAACAATCAAAAACTAGCAACGCCGTGTCGGGTATGGCTACTAATATCAAAGGGCTTTGTTATTATGTTGAAATATTTTTTATATTTTTAAAAATATTTTTAGACACTTAAAAAATGTATTTTGTAATATATTAAATTATTTTTATATTTTAAGAATAAATATTAAAAAAGAACGATATAGGTCTACATCGGATACAGTTAATCGGAATTAGTAAATCTTAGTTAGAAAAAAAATTAAAGATTAGCTATGAAAAAAAATTAAAAATTAAAGATTAGCTATGCATAATCAGGAATAGCTATAACTAATAATAGATAGGCAAATAATCAAAAACAGCAATGCCAGGTCGGATGCGGTCTGGGTTTTCAACATATTTTTTGAAATACTCTTCTACTAATTTTTTAAATATTGAAATATTTTTCTACATTTGTTTGTATTTCAGCTAACATTTATTTTATTGTATATATAGCATCATGAAGAATTAGGAATAGATAGGAAAATAATTAAACCGAGCAGAGGTAGTGTACAGTTAGTTATATCTAAATTTAAACCTCATTCTCACATCATTAATTAAGATCAATTGATTTTTAGATTTTAAACAGCTTGTTAATATTGTGGATATATAAACAGTTGATATAAACAACCTCATATTCATAATAATCCTATTTCATATTCATTATATATATTTTAGTGATTATTATAATTGTAAATTCATGGATGATAAATTATTACTAACAATAATTATGCATTAGTAATCTCTAATATTCTAAATTCTAATATTATTGATTGATTTTTTATTTAAGTAAATATATTGTCGAAATTATAAATAATAGAAATAACATACATTGGTTAAGCAGGTCATTTTGAATAGCATTAAATATGTAAATAGTAAAAACGTCAAGTCCAGCTCTGCAGCTAAATTCAAAACATGTGCAAAGCATCTGATATGTCTATTGATAAGTATATTCTAAATGCAAATACTGCATGCCTTCACAATATTAGCCGCACTCTCTGAAGTAACCTGGAAAAAAAGCTATACTATACTATTGTCAATAAATAAAATGTTATATGGACAGTAAGCATTGTATACTAATCTAATTCACTATATATTATTTTAATATATACATAAATTGATACTTACAGTTATGTTTCTCCTCCAGTTTTTACCTATTACATTCCCAATATCCTAAGAAAGTTGTTCGCTCACATGAGAAATCTAATTGTAAAGTATATAATAATTGTTGTGCATGATCTACATTATTTACTATTGAATGAGAATTGATCATATTACATGGATGAGAATTGGACATATTTCTAATATTTTACATTTATACCTATATAATCATAATAATTAATACATCATATTATATATGAATATCTTTCAGTTAGTTTACCATATGCACTAGATGGCGTCAACAGTTATAATGAATATTTTAAATGTTCACTCATAAATCCTTATTTTACAAATATAA
Source organism: Osedax fenrisi (assembly GCA_964019155.1). Lineage (NCBI taxonomy): Eukaryota > Metazoa > Annelida > Polychaeta > Sabellida > Siboglinidae > Osedax > Osedax fenrisi. The sequence goes on from OZ025243.1 coordinate 77,441,050, forward strand.
ATCAACTTTTAAATGTGTAGATAGGAATTATGTATATTTTAATTTATTTATATTATGTATAAATATAGACCATAAATTATTTAAAATTTATTTATTTTATCAACAATTTAAATAATTTATATTTTTACTAAGCCTTAATGGTTTAACATATTAAGGGTCGCATAAATATGCTGTTCTGTTGTTATAGTGCCATGGAATTTTGTATATTTTTGATATTTAGTAGTATACAATTTCAAATAGAACTTTCTACATGAAATATTAATTTATTAACATTAAAAGTTATATTTATGTTAAAGGTAATAAATACTCTAAGAATATCTATTAGGTTTAAAATATAATTAAATATCCAATGATATATATATAATTTGTATAAAGTTGTATTTTTTTAATAAAAAAAAATAAGTTACAATATATATTTTATAATTATCAATTGTTTATTTAAATATTTAATACTATTGAATAAGTAAACCTTTATAAAACAATCATATTTAATAAGATATAGATATAATATTACTTAATAATAATCTCTTTAAAATTATATCAAATATTCAATAAGTTATACCTAATATAATTGTATCATTTCTTAAAAAAATAGATTACTAAAATAAGTGGAATTTTACATAATAATTTTACTATATAATTTAATTTAAATTTTTTGTAAATATTCTAATTTTTATTCTTTTTATCTGAAATAAACTATTCGACTACTATAAACTATTTATTATAATTAGATGATTAATAAAACAATAAAAAACACTAATCAATTTTAATTTAAAATACAAGATTTTATTACATACACAATTATAATATGATATGTAAATAAATATATATATGATACAAAGAAGAGTATTTAATAGCCGGAAGAGTATAGTCAAGTAGATGGTTTTACAATTTACATAAACACGTATGTAGCATAGGTATCCAGAAAACAGGGGTTACGAATTTGCTTAATGCCCCTTGTTGGTGGGCGGTTTCAAGTCTGATAGCATTCACGATCTCCAGAAGGGCTCGACACAACAGACGACCTCTTTAGAAACTCAACACGGGACCTATTTAGCAGATTGATACGACAGGCTTCCTTAAATGTAATCCCTTGATGGTGTAGTATATCTTCTGCCCATCTATGAGGAAGGTATCGTTTTAATATGAAATTATATAGATTTAAAAAGTGGATAAGCTTGTCGAAACTGTTTCCATTATTTCAGATGGGTTTTGAGCACAGGTAAACACCATTTATAAATAAAGCTTATACAATTAAATTCACTAATATTGATGTATAACTACTATATGTAGAAATTATCATTATAATCATTATTTGAACTTTGTGTAAACAATATACAAATAAGTAATTATAATGTGTCATATATGCATGTATTGACATGGGAACTTAGGCATGATTTATTTACAAAGTACCAAACACATAGCGCTTTCATAAACTTTTTGGAAACATTTACAATTCCCAAATATTAACAGTTAAAATTAATGTAATTATGAAGTTATATATACAATTACCATTATACATGACATTATCTATACACATTTTGGATTATGATCAAAAGCTTCAATATTTTAAAAATTCGAAATAATTATTGTATAAATTTATATATAAATGGTATACATATATGTATATATATATATATATATATAGTATTCATGTTATTATATATTTAATATAATATTATAAGAATACTCGTACAGTATATCCATACTAATTTTGAATATTAGTATAATTACTAAATTTATAATATTATTTATTACACGTTATTTTTATTTAAACAATATTTATGACACATATTCTCGTGATTGAGATATCTATATATAATATATTATATATTTATGTAGGGTTACGCTATCATATAATCACTAATTAGAATAATTATAACAATTTTGTCGGCATTCAAATTCCGAAGCCTTTGACCAGGTACCCACATTTTATATACACATAAATTATTAACATTTAAAAAAATTATGATACTAACACGTTAAGATCTCGGAGATATCTCATCATCTTCTTCCTCTTCGTAATCTTCTTCTTCTTCTTCCTCTTTTTTATGGTATAATTATGATGTCATGTACTTCATTGATAAATAATATATACAATTTTAAATTTAAATTTGTTATTATAATAAATTAAAACTTTAATTTCTATAAATTTATACATAATAAATAAATTACTTTCATTATATATAAAATATCATGTTAATTTACGGATCAACTCAAGAAGCTGTACAGAGGTCAATTCGAAGTTCGAACTCTGACAGCCAATAAGCATATATACAACATCCACCAACATAAAATCGATGGTAAGAAGTACAAAGGTAAGAATACGTATATTATATTTGCTGCACATAGGTCAATTCGAAAATCAAGAACGGTCATTTCGTATAAGAAGTACAAAGGTAAGAATACATATATTTAATTTATTTGTTTATTTTATGACATCATTATATTATAGTTAATTGCTAAAAATAATGAATTTTTACATTTTTATTTCTATGCTATATAATATATGATAAGTAATAATAAACTAGTAAATGATACAAAACTGTTATAAGAGTATCTAATTAAGAGATACAAAACTAAAATAAAATCAACGCAATATAATAAATAATAATAACAATACGTAGGATACAATTTTTAAATACAATTAATTTCTTCGCTATTAATTACGTTTTTTGCATTTTTCTATAACATTTCTATAATATCTTATTTGGAATATTCTTTAATTGGGGTAGATATTTGTGAGGGAATTAGGTAAGGTGTTGGGGAGGGTGTTGGTGAGGGCGTAGGAAACACGTATATTAGAGCAATATGCTTTAATATATTTGTATATGCCTCCATAGTGCAGGCATACCTATCCCTCCACATGCGTTCATCAAGGTACCCCGGTATCTTTTCATGAAGTACCTTTTTTTAATTGGTATTTTGTTTAACTAATAGCTAACAATGGCCTGCGGACACAGTTTTGTAAGTTATATTATGGCAGAGTTGTCTATTGGCGCAGACCATTGATCGCTATGTATTGCGGTTCCGTCAAGAACATTATCCATTATTAATGGGATTAGTGTTGATGCCTTACTATCCAGGACGAGGCACATCAGCCCTTTTCCTGGTTTAGTAGATACATCTACCGTGCCAAATACCCATGAATCGGGCTGAGGCGCTCGTCCTCTATGATAGGCTTGTGCCTAAACAGTGACTCATCTATTTGTACGATAAACACCAGCACCTCTTCATTTGTCATGGTGTTCTATGAGATGTGTACTGCACACTTCACGCATAACACTAAAGGATGTTGTGATATTGAAGTTGCACTGAGTTCTGTAATTAATGAATATTATTAATAAATAATATACACATATATTATATATATATATATATATATATTTCTGATAATATTATTATAAGTCAAATTGATACGAAAAGTGATAGATTACTATTTGGTGGTCACGAAATAATTATTTCTATCAAATGGTTAATAGTATACAAGAAATGTATACAAAATCTGGTATATATATATTGTTTTGAATAAAACAATAATTATTTACATAAGTAATCAGTAGATATAGGTATAAAATGGCATACAAAAATATAGAATATAGCTATAATAGTTGTTATGTTATAATTAACGATATAAATAATATAGTAATAACTAATATAAATACAATACTTGTATTTAAATAAGCGATATAAACCTCTACTCTCAGCAGTATCCTTTATTCTGTTATTTTGCGCCCATGCCAATATAACCAATATATGATTAGATAACGAAATGTGCACTTTCTTGAAAATCTGCCCTTTCTCATAGAATTCACCTGGCAGCATCTCCAAGCATAGCCTCATCTTAATAAAAATTCATATACATAATTTAAATAATTATAGATTATTTGTTTCTATGTTATATATATGAATAATTAATTACAAATATTATAATTATGAATATATACAATTTTAGATCATTTTTAGTTTATAAAAATATTAATTTCTATTGTTAATTTTATAAATAAATAGTTTCACTAATATAACATATTTTCATTATTTATACTGTATAAATTATACATCATATTTTAATTATATATTATAATAACGTTATCTGGTTGAATTCCGTAACTTGTGAAACATACTCATCTTCTGAATCGGTATCGAAATCCTAAATTAAAGTATGTTTACATTAGAAACAGCTTTTAAATTACGTCATAATTTAATTACGACGAAAATATGTATTAGTATATTGAATTTTAATTTTAATTTTAATATTACATATCATATATGTATCATATAAGATATAAAATTAATATTGTTAATACATACTATGATATGTCAAATGATTAATTATAATAATTTAGAATTATTTAATAATTTAGATATAGTATACTATACTAACATAAAGTATAATGTGCAAATATAAATAATTATAAAAACAAACAATTTATTTTACAAAATAATATTAAATATCGAAAAGAATGAAATAAATAAATACACCAACGTTTTTAACATGGGAAATGTTAGTGTATATTACTGCACATTTATTTTTAAATAAATATAAGCATTATGAATATAATTAATATAATGTAAAATCAATGTTATCATAATATAGAATTTATAAATAATCAAACAAATATAAATATGATTAAGAATAATATAATGTAAAATCAATGTTAATATAATATAGAATTTATAAAATAATTAAACAATATAAATATGAATATGAATAATATAAGATAACATTTAAGATTAGATAAATGAAATAGAATTTATAAAATAATCAAACAAATATAAATATGATTATAAATAATATAATGTAAAATCAATGTTATCATAATATAGAATTTATAAACTAATCAAATAAATACACATATGAATAATATAAGGTAAAATCAATGTAAAAATAAAATAGAATTTATAAAATTAATAAAAAATATAAATATGATTATGAATAATATAATGTAAAATCAATGTTATCATAATAAATAATTTATAAAATAATCAAACAAATACAAAAAATATAATGTAAAATATATTTTCAAATAAAATAGAATTTATAAAATAAACAAACAAATACAAATAATATAAAATCTATTTTAAAATAAAATAGAATTTATAAACTAATCAAATAAATACACATGAATAATATAAGGTTAAATTAATGATAAATGAAATAGAATTTATAAAATAAACAAATAGAAATACAAATATGAATAATATAATGTAAAATCAATGTAAAAATAAAATAGAATTTATAAAATAATCAAACAATATAAATATGAATATAATGTAAAATCAATATTATCATAATATAGAATTTTTGAAATAATCAAACAAATACAAATATTAATAATATAATATAAGGTAAAATTAATGATAAAATAAAATATAATTTATGAAATAATCAAACAAATACAAATTTGAATAATATAAGGTTAAAATTAATGATAAATGAAATAGAATTTATAAAATAATCAAACAAATACAAATAATATAATTTAAAATCTATTTAAAAAAAATAGAATTTATAAAATCATCAAACAAATTTAATTATGAATATGAAGAATATAATGTAAAATCAATGTTATCATAATATAGAATTTATAAAATAATAAAACAAATGCAAATAATATAAAATCTATTTTAAAAAAATAGAATTTATAAAATAATCAAATAAATACACATATGAATAATATAAGGTAAAATCAATGTAAAAATAAAATATAATCTATAAAATTAATAAAAAATATAAATATGATTATGAATAATATAATGTAAAATCAATGTTATCATAATATATAATTTATAAAATAATCAAACAAATTTAAATATGAATATGAAAGTTAAAAGTTAAATTAAAATATAAAGTTAAATTAATGATAAATGAAATAGAATTTATAAAATAATCATATAAATACAAATATGAATAATATAATGTAAAATCAATGTTATTATAATATAGAATTTATAAAATCATCAAAAAAATTTAATTATGAATATGAATAATATAATATAAAATTAATGATAAAATAAAATATAATTTATGAAATAATCAAACAAATACAAATATGAATAATATAATGTAAAATTAATGATAAATGAAATAGAATTTATAAAATAATCAAATAAATACAAATATGAATAATATAATGTAAAATCAATGTTATTATAATATAGAATTTATAAAATCATCAAAAAAATACAAATAATATAATGTAAAATTTATTTTAAAAAGATTAGAATTTATAAAATAATCAAACAAATACATATATGAATAATATAATGTAAAATCAATGTAAAAATAAAATAGAATTTATAAAATAATCAAACAAATTTAAATATGAATATGAATAATATAAGGTAAAATTAATAATAAATGAAATAGAATTTATAAAATAATCAAAAAAATACAAATAATATAATGTAAAATCTATTAAAAAAAATATAATTTATAAAATAATCAAACAAATACACATGAATAATATAAGGTAAAATCAATGTAAAAATAAATAGATTTTATAAAATTAATAAAAAATATAAATATGATTAAGAATAATATAATGTAAAATCAATGTTAATATAATATAGAATTTATAAAATAATTAAACAATATAAATATGAATATGAATAATATAAGATAACATTTAAGATTAGATAAATGAAATAGAATTTATAAAATAATCAAACAAATATAAATATGATTATAAATAATATAATGTAAAATCAATGTTATCATAATATAGAATTTATAAAATAATCAAAAAAATACACATGAATAATATAAGGTAAAATCAATGTAAAAATAAAATAGAATTTATAAAATTAATAAAAAATATAAATATGATTATGAATAATATAATGTAAAATCAATGTTATCATAATAAATAATTTATAAAATAATCAAACAAATACAAATAATATAATGTAAAATATATTTTAAAATAAAATAGAATTTATAAAATAAACAAACAAATACAAATAATATAAAATCTATTTTAAAATAAAATAGAATTTATAAACTAATCAAATAAATACACATGAATAATATATGGTTAAATTAATGATAAATGAAATATAATTTATAAAATGATCAAGCAAATAGAAATACAAATATGAATAATATAATGTAAAATCAATGTAAAAATAAAATAGAATTTATAAAATAATCAAACAATATAAATATGAATATAATGTAAAATCAATATTATCATAATATAGAATTTTTGAAATAATCAAACAAATACAAATTTGAATAATATAAGGTTAAAATTAATGATAAATGAAATAGAATCTATAAAATTAATAAAAAATATAAATATGATTATGAATAATATAATGTAAAATCAATGTTATCATAATATATAATTTATAAAATAATCAAACAAATTTAAATATGAATATGAAAGTTAAAAGTTAAATTAAAATATAAAGTTAAATTAATGATAAATGAAATAGAATTTATAAAATAATTAAATAAATACAAATATGAATAATATAATGTAAAATCAATGTTATTATAATATAGAATTTATAAAATCATCAAAAAAATGTAATTATGAATATGAATAATATAATATAATATAAAATTAATGATAAAATAAAATATAATTTATGAAATAATCAAACAAATACAAATTTGAATAATATAAGGTAAAATTAATGATGAATGAAATAGAATTTATAAAATATTCAAACAAATAAAAATAATATAATTTAAATCTATTTTAAAAAAAATAGAATTTATAAAATCATCAAAAAAAATTAATTATGAATATGAATAATATAATATAAAATTAATGATAAAATAAAATATAATTTATGAAATAATCAAATAAATACAAATTTGAATAATATAAGGTTAAATTAATGATAAATGAAATAGAATTTATATAATAATCAAATACAAATAATATAAAATATATTTTAAAATAAAATAGAATTTATAAAATAATCAAACAAATATAAATATGATTATAAATAATATAATGTAAAATCAATGTAAAAATAAAATAGAATTTATAAAATAATCAAACAAATACAAATATGAATAATACAATGTAAAATCAATGTTATCATAATATAGAATTTATAAAATAATCAAAAAAATACAAATAATATAATGTAAAATTTATTTTAAAAAGATTAGAATTTATAAAATAATCAAACAAATACATATATGAATAATATAATGTAAAATCAATGTAAAAATAAAATAGAATTTATAAAATAATCAAACAAATTTAAATATGAATATGAATAATATAAGGTAAAATTAATAATAAATGAAATAGAATTTATAAAATAATCAAAAAAATACAAATAATATAATGTAAAATCTATTAAAAAAAATATAATTTATAAAATAATCAAACAAATACACATGAATAATATAAGGTAAAATCAATGTAAAAATAAATAGATTTTATAAAATTAATAAAAAATATAAATATGATTAAGAATAATATAATGTAAAATCAATGTTAATATAATATAGAATTTATAAAATAATCAAACAATATAAATATGAATATGAATAATATAAGATAACATTTAAAGATAAATGAAATAGAATTTATAAAATAATCAAAAAAATATAAATATGATTATAAATAATATAATGTAAAATCAATGTTATCATAATATAGAATTTATAACATAATCAAAAAAATACACATGAATAATATAAGGTAAAATCAATGTAAAAATAAAATAGAATTTATAAAATTAATAAAAAATATAAATATGAATAATATAATGTAAAATCAATGTTAATATAAAATATTCAAACAAATACACATATGAATAATATAATGTAAAATCAATGTTATCATAATATAGAATTTATAAAATCATCAAACAATTTAATTATGAATATGAATAATATAATGAAAAATCACTGTTATCATAATATAATGTAAACAAATTTAAATATAAATAATATAATGTAAAATAAATGTTATCATAAAATAGAATTTATAAATAATCAAACAAATAGAAATAGAAATATAAATAATATAAGGTAAAATCAATGTAAAAATAAAATAGAATTTATAAATTAATAAAAAATATAAATATGAATATGAATTTATATGAATATGAATATGAACAAACAAATACAAATTTGAATAATATAAGGTAAAATTAATGATAAATGAAATAGAATTTATAAAATAATCAAACAAATACAAATAATATAAATTAAAATCTATTTAAAAAAAAATAGAATTTATAAAATCATCAAACAAATTTAATTATGAATATGAAGAATATAATGTAAAATCAATGTTATCATAAAATAGAATTTATAAAATAATTAAAAAATATGAATAATAGAATGTAAAATCAATGTAAAAATAAAATTTATGAAATAATCAAAAACATACAAATTTGAATAATATAATGTAAAATCATTGTAAAAATAAAATAGAATTTATAAAATCCCAATAATTGTCTAGTAATGCAACTGCATTATTATTAAATATATTGTGAACAAATAATATATACATCCATCTACAATAGAATAATATATACATAAATATATATATATATATTTTAATATATTTAATTACAATTATAGTATGGAGTTTGTGATATTAGAGGTCACTATTACCCGCGTAGTAGAGGTCAAGAGGATGTCCGAAGAACAGGACGTCGTAATCTTTCAGCACAGGTATCGATCGCTTAGCGTCATAGGCAGGGTGGGTCGGTGTCACCTGATGTGTCACTGCAGATGATGTCAGGAGAGCGTCGCCTGATACGTGATTGACACGTCTCGTTGTGAACGACGGGCGAGGCGCGGTTGTAGTGGTACGGCCTGTGGGGTGGGGGGAGTAGGGGTTAATATAGTGGTGTTAACGGAGCGGGGGATGTGGTAAATGTAGTAGTGTTAGTAAGGGAAGATGTATTATTATCTAGGTAAGTATTAAGGAATATGAGGTCAAATTATATTAGTGATATTAATAGTTTTAGCTAGTAAATTTTAAAGGTCTAATTTTAAAAAGACTCATAATGCATTACAACTTTATTGTTATTCTATTGTGGAATAGAATAGAAATGTTAGTGTTAACAATTAACTAATATTATAATAATATCATAATATTGAGATGAAAGCTTAGAGAGGTCCGAGGTTATACGGTGGTACCCTCTAGGTCTTCGTTCAGATTCAGCTCATTGACCTTGAAATTGCATGTGAGACCTACACCTCAGCTTCGAGGTCGTCAAGCTGATAAACAGCTATATTTCTGTATGTAGGGAGATGGTCAGAGTTATCATAATATTGGGGTCGAGGGTCTATTAATGGGAGGGACTATTATATGCATGAGGTTGTGTATGTGCTGGTAATCAGGGTTGTTGGTTTTTGTGTGAAAAATAGTGGTTTTTTTATATATTATTTAAATAATTGTTATCAATAAATTGTTATATTGAATGTTATTTGTAATAAATACTTGTATAGATATACGATTATTATTAGATATTTCGTGTATATTATATTAAAAAGTATTATATGATAATTTATAATTTATCCTACAAGGATTCGTAAATTCTATCCAAATTATATTTTTCTTTCGGCCAGGCTTGTTTATTAAATGAATAAATTTATATAATACACATAATCTATACATTTATTAATATATTGATAGGGTTGCTGATTTTGGTTGTTTTTGTTTTGGTATTTTTAAAAACGATAAAAACCAATAACACTCTCTTATATAATTTAAATTATAAGGTATAATTTATATAATATATACTATTATTATTAATATTGATAGTATCAATTGATACTTGATACATTTTAAATTATATAATATTGAAATTAATATATTTATCAATAATTTTATATACAAAAATCAAAAAAACCAAATAAACCAAAAAAACGGTAACAAAAAAACCAAAACAAAATCCGAACAACCCTGTACAAAGTATTAACACTAAATAATAAAAGTATAATAAAAGCTCCCACTTTATATTTACTGTGAAATGTAGTTTACCTTACATAATAGAAGTTTAACACTCATGTCTTAGGAAGGCTTTATATAACTTATTAAATATTATATTACTATATTTACATTATATAAATGGTTTTTATTGTAATTATATGTACTATTTAATTTTATTTAAAAATGATATTTGTTATAGGATGTCATGAAAGTCTGAAAATAATTTAAACAAAGATTAAATGTAAATTAAAATAAATAAGTATGAAGTTACATTTTTTAGAATACACACTTTAATGAAGAAAATAAGATTACAAATATTGCAAAATAACATAATATTATATGTAATAAAAGTTGAAATAATTGAAAATCAAATGTTTATTTTGTTGAATTATAGACAATTCCTATGAAAATAATGATATTCTTTGATTTTAATTATACATTGATGTATTTAATAATATATTTTCTGTATTTCTTCACTTATTTATGAATCTTTATCACAATGCATTAACATACATGAACGTGGTAAACAAAGTTGATTCAACTAACCTGTCCAGTTTAGTTATATGCAGAGGCACTTAGACCATATGCTAGGCATCAGCTCCCGTCCAATCATTGTGCAGAAACCTTGGTCATATACGTTACATGTATTAATTGTTATACACATATTATTATATACTATATACTAATTTAATTAATAACTATAACATTCTAACTTTATTTAATATATATTTGTATAAATAAAAATAACATAATCCACGTATTCATTATAATGAAACATTTATTAATAAATAATCAGTGATTTCTAATAGAACAAGATGTAAGTAAGTTAGTCTACAAAGTTACCTATTCTTTTGTGATTCAAGACTTCCGCAGTGAGATATACCTTCGAGAAAGCAGCCCCGTGATATCAGATTGTACACCGTGATACTGCAAGACTTATTCTTCATATTAATCTGTAGGTGTGTGTATTTGTCAATGTGTTTATATTTTGTTGTGTACATGAGTGTGGGTGTGTATGTATGTATGTATGTATGTATGTGTATATGTGTATATGAGCTTAATAGAGATAGGAAGAAAATGATATATGTTAGTTATAACTAGTGAAGTAAATGATGCCGAGACTTTTGGTTTTTAATGCAGAGCCTAGACTTTCATTTTCAGAAAAAAAACGAGCCCAAGACGAGATTCTAGCCAACCGAGCCCGAGTTGAGACTTTAGGTAACTGAGACTGCATCATGCTTTAGATTTGAGCATCATTTACATCACTAGTTATAACTATGGTTGTAGCAATCGCTTAGAATATGCTTAGATTTTAGAATCTTTAGTTGACTAATAATCTACAGATATCAGTTATTATCAGATTTCAAACTCTGCCATAACTAATAATGCATTAATTTACATGATATTCTACTAAATAGAATATAAACTGTGAAAAGTAAATATTTTAAATATATAAAAATATATATAATATATAATATATATTGACAGTATAATCTTAAAGTAGAATTATATTAATTATATATATATATATATATATAGTAAAGCGTCAAGGTATTAATATGATTGAAATAATTATCTGGTAAAAGAGGTGGTGAGTTATGCATGTACATACGGCGTATGCCTGTTATGTTCTATATATAGACATACGGCCTAGGACGCCTATAGAAGAGTGTCGAGGCATTACACATGTATTAAGTGCCTCGTGACAAGTGGCACACCTATATATAGCCTACGAATACGATACGCGATGGCTGTATAGGAATTCATGGGTATATGTCAGGCACGCGTTGTATAGCGAGTGATAGTAATGAAAAGATACAAAACATATACGTATATTAATTATAACCGTACGATAATATGTATGATATTCATAAAGCGAGAAATATATCTAGAGTAATTAATTATTGATAAAGGGAGGATGATGATTGAGGCTCCACTGAGGGTAGGGGGAGGGGGGTACGGGTTGTCGTTAATGATACATAGATGTATGAATAGTATTACTTACTTAGTGTGGTGTGGGGAGAATATCACAACGATAAAGATAACTTTCTCCATTAGGAACGATCCTTAGCAATATCTAAAAGTGGTAATTAAGATATATTGAATGTGTATTGGTATGTAAATATTCGTACATATGTGTAATATTAAATTAGTATAATATAAATTAGTTAATTAGTGAATACATGATATATCACACGCATTCTGTATACATGAGATACTATACATAAATTATATTCAAACTCTGCCTTAACATTTATAAATACAATATATTATAGAATCACTATATATATTTTAGTAATTTCAAGTTTTATGTTGTATTATGGGTGAAATGCATATATATATATATATATATATATATATATATATATTATATGATATTTATCCATAATGGATATAGTGATGCATGTAATAGTCAGGGATGGGGTCAAATATGTATTTATATTTAAATACACTGATTTTGTGTATTTGTATTTGTATTTGAACAATTATTCAGTGATATTTGTATTTGTATTTGAGTGTCATATTTGGTGTATTTGATCAAATACACTTTTAAAAATATTTTAATTTAATAATTTAATAGAATGTAGAATTTAAACAATTACTTTATAAATGTAAAAAAAATTACCATTTATATTAAATAATAAAAAGTATATAATAGAACAATAATTTTCAAAGAATTTTATGAATACTATATAAATAAATTTATGAATTTATATTCTATATAGAAAATGTATATATCCATAGATAGGGTATATATTATAAATTATTACTTATAATATCCCAAGTAACCAGTCTATTGTATAGTTTTTATTTTATTGATTTTCATTAGGAATTAAATATATTTTAAATAGATTTCAATTAATTATTTTGCAATCTGGTATATGGATAGGGATAATTATTTTATATAAAATATGATCATATGATTTAATATATGATTTAATATTTAATGTGTTAATGTTTGTATTTTTTATTTGTATTTGCATTTCATAAAATATATTTGTATTTGTATAAAAATATAATACATGTTTTATTTGTATTTGATTCTTCAAGAAAAATGTATTTTTAATTGTATTTGATAAAGTGTATTTGACCCCAACCCTGGTAATAGTTGAATATTATCTAATCATATATGATTATAACTAGGCAGTTATAGACTTATAGCATTATTTCTATATGAGACCATGAAAAAGAGTAAAGTTGTGCGTAGCAATGACGTTGTACATATAAGATTTTAGTTATACCCACATCAATGAATAAATTAAAGTGAATCGAGTGAGCTAATAACATTGCGTGGGTGGTGTAACGCCTGCATATATATATTACATTGGACACAGGACACGATGGGATCCTTATGGGCTGCGGCTCGTATACCTGGCTAGGATGAGTCACCTGATCTGGTGTTCTATGTCGACGGCCATTGATTGGCTGACACGTCGTACGGTTATATGACCTTTGAACTCTCCTTTAAATGCCGTCACGATAGTGGGGTTGATCCTAGTGGATGTGATGATGGAGTTAAATGTACGTTGAGAGATCCGGTAACCTGGGTTCTGGAGGAGCTGTTATAACCGGTTTAAACCGGTTAGACTAGGCTTACACTGTTAGCGATTACGCTATTCGGACCCATAGCTGTGATCGGTTTAAAGAGAGAAGTAAGGATTACATACAGAAGTGGTAGGCATAGTTACAGCGGTGGAAGACACGCCTACTTTGTGTGTCACCGAAACCGCGGGGGGTGGAGCTACAGATCGGTGCCTGGTGCACCTATACTCTAGCTACTAGGTGGGTAGTGGGAATGGGTAAGGCAGCCGGGGTGATAAGGGTTACGGTAGGGGGCGGTAACACCACCTATAACCAGTACTATTGCAGGCTTATTGGAGCTGTGTTCAGTATTAATGATGAATTGTTTACTTTAGATAACCACTATGGGATGTTATTCAGTAGGGGGCGTGTCATCAGCGTGGCGGTCTGGTAAAGGGGGCGGGGCATCAGTTCATCTCGTACGTAGTAGTAGTTAATCTTTAAGAGGTTGTACTGACTGTTATTGCAGGACGATCATATGGGTCTTAGTGGTCAGATAGCGGCGGTACACGTCAGCCAATGGGAAGCGAGCGGGTCTCGGCACGAAGGACATGAATCTCTCGATAGCGGCAACGGGCCCGCTTATAGGAGAACTCGAGGTATTCGCTCTCTTTACTTTATCGGCCGCATCAGTTCTGGAATATCGTGTGTACTATGTAAATTATGATTAAATCACATCCGCATTATATAGTTGACATAGATGGTATTATACTACTAAAATAGCAAGTGCGAAATCCCTCGTATATGTTAAACTAATGATTACTATGTCAAATAATTTTTAATTTATTATTTCCGTACGAATGTAATTCAATTATAATTTAACATGCATGAAATCAGCGATTTTTTTAAATATATAAAAGAGATAGTCGTATACCATAATCATACTAGAATATATAGGACATTGTATAATTTATATGCCATTATAATTATAATGTTCATTATGCTAAGGGTTGATAAAAACCGTAACAATTTTTTTTTTGGTTTTAGATTTTTCTGTATTACTATATATATTGTAATAATTATAATTTGTAGTTCATGTTTATATAATAAAATTTATGTATATATTGAACATATAAAATTATGCATTTAATTGTATCTGTCAACATTTGAGCAGAAAAACACTTCAACATTTCAAAAATATAAAAACCAAAAACCCCAACTGTGGTTATTATAATATATATATATATATATATATATATATATATATATTATTATATAAAGTATATATATATATAGACGTTATATATAATATATAGACGTTATATATAATATATATATCAAATATTTTTCTAAGGAAAGATAGAACACCGAAACTGAATTAGCAATGCAAACGGTCAAGATGGAGGGGCACTCTGATATCTGTAAGGTCACGATGTCAGCTTCGTCTATCTGTGAAGGCTCTATGACCATCTTCTGCGTAACAACATGATTTAGTTATACATTATGGTTAAATGTTTAAATATATAGTATACTTCAAATTCTATATTAAATTAAATTCTATATTGAATTTTTACTCATCAAATCTGTATACACTATTTTTATTGGCTATTATTATAATACTACTATTATATCCATCACTCATATTTTTAAGCAGTATCTGTAACTGTAATAATATTATTAATATTAATAATATTAGTATCTGTAACTGGATGAATAATCCGGTATTACACACCTTTATCCACTTATCCCTGTTTATTATTATCAAGTATATCAAGGATTAAAATATCAAAATCATCTAATTTTTATCATATTTCAAATATTTTTATAAGGAAACATATGACACTTAATCAAAATCGTGTAATTCGATTTTTTACACATAACATGAACAGTGAGATACCTATAAAGGTTTAATTTTCGGATAAATGTGTTGTTTTAAAGAACTTGTTTATAATGTAAATTCGTATCAAACTATAAACTTTTATAGATAAATTATACATAAAATGTATAAATATGTGTTTTTAATTAATATGTATATGATGAAAACTGAGTGTTTATTATTATTATTATATACAAAATTAATATGATATATACTATACATATCTATGAGGTGAATAAAAGCTAACTTATATTGCATGTAATTTAATAAAACAATGCCAATATTATTTTATGCAAATAGTGTAAAACCTCACGCTATCAGTTATTCTACTGCTAGCAGCTGCATAGAAACTATTAATTACATTGCGTAGATAGGAAGTGTTATATATTAGCTTCGCAGCATCTTTGTATATATACTATGTTATAGACCCATTATATATATATATATATATACACACAAGCAGTAGGACACGAGTTTGAGCCTCATCCGAACTATTAATTAATTTTATAAAATGGGTGTTAAAATATTATTTAGAAGTGATCTTATATAATTGAGTATAAATAAATGACCGGCTCTCGTTAAAACCATAGATGCCTTAATATGAGAACGGCTTCGAAGGGACATTAGAGCTATATATGGTTATATGTGAAAACTTCATCTAAATTTCTGGATGGGATGAAAGGACTCCACCAAATAAAAATAACAATAACAATATATATATATATATATTTATATTGATTTTTTAATTTGTTAACACATTATTTACAACTATTTATTTATAATAATATATTTATATATCAGATATAAATTAAAGCAAGATTAATAAACAAATTTAACAATATATGTAAAATTTTCAAATCATGTTAAACTGAAAAAAAATAGTGGGCCGTAGAAAAATTAACAAAAATGATAATTATGATGCCGATTTTATATAAATATATATATACTTTAACTGATAAATAATTATGAATATATAAAATATACACACAATTTTTCGATCCAAATAAACCTGTCTCTTTCATTATTTAGAGTGATCAATTGATTCGATTTTTAAATATCTGTAGCTATAAAACAATTATTATAAATATATTATCAATTTATTTAAACAATATTTTAAATAATTATAGAATCAATCATAATTTAAAACACGAATATAGTTATAATTATATAAATTAGGGTGTAATAAATACCAATTCAATGTATACTAATACTGAAATACTAATATTGTTTTTCATTATTATTTAATTTATTAATTTCCGTACGGATTATTCTATTTTATTATTATTAATGGTATTTATTGTTTACCTACTTTTATTATTTGTATTCTATATATACACTTTTGAGAAATCATTTATGATATATTTAAGTGGCTAAATAAGCATTTAATCAATCAATTAATACTAGCTATTAGTTAGAAGGTGTAGAGCAACTGTTTAGCTTGCTTCGATATATACACTAAACCAGTGTTCCATAGGTTATTACCGCCTATGGTAATAACCAGTAATAACCTGTCCGGTAAAAACAGGTTTTTACCATGGTAAAAACCTAGTGTTATCTATATAATTAAATATAATATCTATAATATATTAAACCTACTATTGTCTATATAATTTACAATTATATAAGATTTTTTATATTTTTTTAAAAACAACCTTTATTAATTTTGACTCTATGTAAAGAACAACTTTTTTAAATAAATAATATGATATTGAAATTTAAATAAATGAGTAAATAATTCAATATATAAAATATTGAATATAATAATATATTTATTTATGTATTAGTAAAAGGTAAAGCCCGATTCACACCAAAAAAAGCGGCCGATTTTTCACTGATATGCGCAGTAATGAAATCGTCGAGATATCGTTAAATATGTAGAGATATCTCCAAATTATGAATAGCGATATTGTCATGATATAGTTGATATATTGGTGATATATCGGTAGGGGTGTCGCACAGATATAGAGAAAATCGGTACGATATCGGTGAAAAATCAGCCGACTTTTTCAGTTGGACAGGGGCTTAATATTGTATAAAAAAAATATATATTAAACAACAGAACTAATAATATTTTCATTGATTTTCATTTTCATTGTACGCCATACAATCAATAATAATAATAGTAGACTACTACTTTATTAGTAAGTTGATCACAGTGAATTCTACTTTATTAAAGATCAGCACAACATGTGCTTGTTCCCAAAAATATACATATTATATATTAATTGTATAGAATATCATTAATGCAACATATTTGTAGTATATAATGGGACAAATATTAGATAGATATGTGATATACGATATAATATAGTATATCAATATTTATTTTTAGCATACCTTAGTATTGCTTATTTGCAATATATGATATATTATTTAATAGATAATTTATATTAGAGTTATCATTAGTATGACATATATTATATATGATATATAGTTTAACAATATGAGGATTAATTATAATGAGCAATCATATTATGTGCAGAATATATTTAATTTAAATATTCAATATAAATAATATATATAAATAATCAAAATAATTTGTCTATTATTTTATTATGATTTATTTATAAAATTGGAAATATCAACTTTAAAATGGTACATGGTAAAATGGTTTGTTTAGGTAAAATAAAACTGATAAAAGGAAGGATATAAAAATATATATATATAATCTTATGCATTAATTTAAAACTGTAAACTTGATATTACACAATTACACAAAATAATTATTTTGACCAATTACGTTCACTATAATTCTAATAACTTTAGTAATACATTTTTTTTAAATATATCCATAACATATGAAACATTATGAATCAAGTTTATTTGTATTGATAAAAATCTATATAAATATACATATCATAGACTCCATGACATAGAGTATTAAAAAAAAATTGTAAACAAATCTATAATTTACGGATTAATTATTATACAAATAATTTTTTTTAAAATATTACTTAGTGAATTAAGTTTTTAAAAGTACGATATGGTTAGTACAATCTAATTTATATCGCATGTAATTTAATATAGAAATGAAAACATTGTTGTATGTAAACTGGGATTAACCTAAATTTATGTCATTGATTCGATAATATTGCTAGCGGCAGATAGTCGTTATTAATTATGTTGCATATATAATGTTATATCTTTGCTAATATTATTAGTGATATCAAATGTTGTAACGGATTAACGGCAATTTTATTTAAACATATATATGTGGTAACTTACTATTATTTCGGTATAATTATAATAATCATATAGTTATTATATTCAATGGATAATATTAATCCCTATTTATTTCAATAGTTACTAATATGATAGTACATATAATAAATATGTAATAAATATGCGTTACAATATATATTTTAATATATAAAAACAAAAATATAATATACTATTGATAATTAATAATTTAAGCTAACTTATACTAAAAAGTATTAACTATATGATATACTTTCAGAATTAAAATTAAATTTATTCTGAAATAAAATTTCCGTCAGTCAGTAGTATATATGTATACTCAGTATGTTACTTGGTATAATAATAAATATACATCATTATGTTGAACATATGATATGTCATATCAAAGAATTATCTTAAAGCAGGCCGCCGTTTGTTATTATAAGAATGTCAGAGTTCAAGGTGGCCGTTACAATGTAAACTGTATGTAAACAACGTATAATATGCAGTAGTGCATATATATATGTAACGGCGTTACATATATATGCACTACTTCATATTATACGCATTAAAAGATATTTTATAGTAACGCAATATAATATTGAAAATTATATATGCTACCTTGGGGATATAATGAAGTTAAAAAAACCGCAAAATAAAACCAAAGAAATCACACAATCCAACAATAAAATTGAACTCTGACATTCTAATAATAATAATCGGCGGAATTCTTTCAAATTCAAGATATCAAATATCACTTGATCTTAAAATCAATTGCTTAATTTAAACGAATTAAGTAGTAATTATTTATATAATTAATTATATCTAATTATGTTTAAAAATATTGAATTACATGTTAAATATAGTATCGTGATGAAACTTAAAAAATTATAAAAGAGATATTAAAATTTCAAATTCAAATATAATTGGAATAATAATTATAATAATTGGAATAATTGTAATATATTTCTTAATTTAATTTACAATTTATGTTAATTTAATATTAATAAATACGAAATAATGTATATAAATATTTATATTATAGAATGGTATTTATATGGTAATTTATGTATGAGTAATTGATTCTAAAATATCATATTTGTATAAGATTTTCCAAAACCTTTGTCATATTTATCTTTGTTTCTTTTAAGGTATAGGACCATAATAGTAACCAAACAGTAATAGTAACCAACAAATAGTTATCGCCAGGTGGCGTTTTATATGGCAACCATATTGTAAACAAACATTCTAAAAATAATTTTTATTTTAAAATAAATACTAATAATTACGCTAATTAATATATAAAAGAGAAATTATAAGTTATTAAATAGAAGTTTTTAATTGTCATAAATTAATTAATGCTATACAATTGTGTACCATTATTATATTTTAACTACAAAATAAATAGCTGTTAATAAGTGAATTTAACAACTTTTTTCATTAATAATTTTAAATTTAATAATTATTGAAAAACGTCATATTCAATATAATATCTCTAAAGCTATATTTATATATAATAAGTATGTATTAATTTTTAATATGTTACCTTGTTACCTTGGTCCCTTAGCCTGTTGAGCCGTGGGGGCGTGTCACGTTGAAACAAAATTTTCTCCACTTCTTCCGGTCATATACAATTTCATCTAGTTCATTGAAGCCTTTTCCGGTCCATTCTTTTATATTATCTATCCATTGTTTTTTTGGACGTCCACGGGATCTTTTACCTTAGACATTACCCTGAAGGATTATCTTGGCAAGTCCATAGCCTCTGGTCACGTGTCCATACCATTTCAGTTTTCTCCTTTTAACTGTATTATTTAATATGTATAAAATATAAAATGAAAGTATAACTTACAAGTTTATTCAATTGAATGTTCAAATGTTAACGTTTAAGATCGGCAACTACCTAAATTATTTAGTAAATGCTATTTAAAATAGTCGCGTTCATAGTAACTATGAATCATAGTATAATCAAAGCCCTGGGCTTTGGTATAATATTAGGATATCAAATTTCGATCACATTTTAACATCACATCACTACTAGTTGAAAGATTAATTGTTGAATCATACATTACTAATTAGACTACTATGCGATCATAAGATAAGAATATTAAATATAATAGTATGCATTTCACGCATTACATAATCTCTACGTATCTTAGTATGTGTACCTATATACGATATATTTAATATACACTAGTATAGTGACTATATATTATGGTGTATACGCGATAAGGGCGGCCAATCAAAATGAAGCAACATATATTTAAAAACTAGACCGCAATCAAGGACAAATGTCCTTTGCCTTAAACTGTCAATCAAAATATCATATAATAAAATACGAAGATAATTTATGAGTGTAATGCTAATTGTGTATATTACACATATGTATACATTTTTATTATAATGCATATATACAATTACATAGAGATATATTATTAGATTGTAGATACTATATAATATAGTATATTTGTATACATATATGTGTGTTTATACTGTATATAGGGACACATATTATTGGAACCAACGCCGTCATGCTTCACTACACTCGTTCAACGAGTCGTTGTAATATAGTTATCCTTTATCTATTGAGTTATTTTTATATAAAGTTATATGCTCTTTACATTCAGTGATTAGTGATGCATTTAAATAATATGCAATATAATTTATATTCATACGCGATTATTCAGATATAATACGTATATATATACATAAATAATTGTGTGTGTGATTAAATTACAATTATTACTATCAGAAATTAATTTATTCTACTTCGAATATGTTACGAAAATATGATATCTATATAGTTTTAGAATGCCCGTTTAATTTCAAGTAGAACCAATACATTATATATGTATAATAATATAATTCATCGATATGTTATCCGCTATAGTAACTGTACAATTAAATATTTGTTAATAAATTTGATTTTTTATTAAATTTTAATTTATAATATTAGAAATTAATTTATTCTACTTCGAATATGTTACGAAAATATGATATCTATATAGTTTTAGAATGCCCGTTTAATTTCAAGTAGAACCTATACATTATATATGTATAATAATGTAATCCGTCGATATGTTATCCGTTATAGTAACTGTACAATCAAATATGTGTTAATAAATTTGATTTTTTATTAAATTTTAATTTATAATATTAGAAATTAATTTATACTACTTCGAATATGTTACAAAATATGATATCTATATAGTTTTAGAATGCCCGTTTAATTTCAAGTAGAACCTATACATTATATATGTATAACAATGTAATCCATCGATATGTTATATGTTATAGTAACTGTACAATCAAATATTTGTTAATAAATTTGCTTTTTTTTAAAGTTTTAATTTTTGGTGGTTTTTTTAGCTGCATTACTTCTCGAGTGAGCCTATAAAATTATATTGTCACGGTTGTGGTTAAGTTGGGTTAAGTTTTAATTTTTGGTGTTTTTTTTAGCTGCATTACTTCCCGAGTTAACCTATAAAAGTATATTGTCACGGTTGTGGTTAAGTTGGGTTAAGTTTTAATTTTTGGTGTTTTTTTTAGCTGCATTACTTCCCGAGTTAACCTATAAATGTATATTTACACTGTTGTGGTTAGGTTGGGTTAAGTTTTAATTTTTGGTGGTTTTTTTAGCTGCATTACTTCTCGAGTGAGCCTATAAAAGTATATTGTCACTGTTGTGGTTAGGTTGGGTTAAGTTTTAATTTTTGAATGCGCTTGATAGTAAAATGTGATCGAAATTTGATATCCTAATATTATACCAAAGCCCAGGGCTTTGATTATACTATGATTCATAGTTACTATGAACGCGCCTATTTTAAATAGCATTTACTAAATAATGTAGGTAGTTGCCGATCTTAAATGTTGAATAAACTTGTAAGTTATACTTTCATTTTATATTTTATACATATTAAAAATTAATACATACTTATTATATATAAATATAGCTTTAGAGATATTATATTGAATATGACGTTTTTCAATAATTATTAAATTTAAAATTATTAATGAAAAAAGTTGTTAAATTCACTTATTAACAGCTATTTATTTTGTAGTTAAAATATAATAATGGTACACAATTGTATAGCATTAATTAATTTATGACAATTAAAAACTTCTATTTAATAACTTATAATTTCTCTTTTATATATTAATTAGAGTAATTATTAGTATTTATTTTAAAATAAAAATTATTTTTAGAATGTTTATTTACAATATGGTTGCCATATAAAACGCCACCTGGCGATAACTATTTTTTGGTTACTATTACTGTTTGGTTACTATTATGGACCATATTCAATTAAGTATTGTATATATAAGTCTATAATATTGAAAATTATATATGCTACCTTGGGGATATAATGAAGTTAAAAAAACCGCAAAATAAAACCAAAGAAATCACACAATCCAACAATAAAATTGAAGTCTGACATTCTAATAATAATAATCGGCGGAATTCTTTCAAATTCAAGATATCAAATATCACTTGATCTTAAAATCAATTGCTTAATTTAAACGAATTAAGTAGTAATTATTTATATAATTAATTATATCTAATTATGTTTGAAAATATTGAATTACATGTTAAATATAGTATCGTGATGAAACTTAACAAATTATAAAAGAGATATTAAAATTTCAAATTCAAATATAATTGGAATAATAATTATAATAATGGCTATACATGTCTGGCGGCACACGGTAACTAGTAAACACTCGTGAGCCTCGCGAGTGAGCCGCGTGAGGCGGGTGTATATGAGCTGATTATTTCGTGAAGGCAATGTGGGCGTTCTATAATATCTTACTAGTTACGCTCTACTGCATATGCTAATATATTCTGAACGTGTAACATCTATATGAATAGAATATAGATACACACACATATATGAAAATTTATATATACGTATACTATAATATATATATATATATATATATTTAAATAATAGTATACTTTATAATAGTATATATATATATATATATATATATATATATATATATATATATATATATACTATTATAAAGTATACTATAAAATATATATAGGCTGTATCTATATATAATATAAATATATACATTTTTTGTTGATTAAATTACAATTATTACTATCAGAAAGTACTCGATAATAATTCGAATATTTTACGTACACATGAGATCGATATAGTTTTAGAATGTCCGTTCAATTTCAAGTAGAACCAGTATATTATATATGTATAATAATATATTCCATAGATATGTTATCCGTTATAGTAACCGAACAATTAAATATTTGTTAAAAATAAAATAAATTTGATTTTTTTATTAAATTTAAATATTTACTATATGATATTATTCGATTATAATTCGAATATGTTACGTACACATGCTATCGATATAGTTTTAGAATGCCCGTTTAATTTCAAGTAGAATCAATATATTATATATGTATAATAATATATTCCATAGATATGTTATCCATTATAGTAACCGAACAATTAAATATTTGTTAATAAATTTGATTTTTTATTAAATTTAAATATTTACTATATGATATTATTCGATTATAATTCGAATATGTTACGTACACATGATATCGATATAGTTTTAGAATGCCCGTTTAATTTCAAGTAGAATCAATATATTATATATGTATAATAATATATTCCATAGATATGTTATCCGTTATAGTAACCGAACAATTAAATATTTGTTAATAAATTTGATTTTTTATTAAATTTAAATATTTACTATATGATATTATTCGATTATAATTCGAATATGTTACGTACACATGAGATCGATATAGTTTTAGAATGCCCGTTTAATTTCAAGTAGAATCAATATATTATATATGTATAATAATATATTCCATAGATATGTTAAAACAAATTGATACACATATTTAATTGTTCGTTTAAATTTAATAAAAAATCAAATTTATTAATAAATATTTAATTGTTCGGTTACTATAACGGATAACATATCTATGGAATATATTATTATACATATATAATATATTGATTCTACTTGAAATTGAACGGACATTCTAAAACTATATCGATCTCATGTGTACGTAACACATTCGAATTATAATCGAATAATATCATATAGTAAATATTAAAATTTAATAAATAAATCAAATTTATTTTATTTTTAACAAATATTTAATTGTTCGGTTACTATAACGGATAACATATCTATGGAATATATTATTATACATATATAATATATTGATTCTACTTGAAATTTGCATTCCATTCGAGACTAAAGAGGATATCGATATAACCTCTGCTGCTATTGGAGAATGGGCATGAAAAGATAACTGTTTTAACCCGGAGTACTTTTTTATATGGTAATTATTATTATATTATTTAAAATTTTATATTTACTCATATTAATATGTTAATATTATATAGGGATTATATACTTGCTTATTGGAGTTGGTTCTGAATACAGATGTTCAAGATATATTTCAAATTCGAAAGAAATCGTGGAAATTTGGTGTATAGCTAGTAATGCTATGTACAAATCTATGTAATGTCGTTATATCATTATGCTGTTGTGTTCACATGTCATAACTAAACTTATCTATTTATGAAAACACCAAAATAAATATTGAAACACACCTTTAGTAATCATATATATTTTTTATTGATTTTTATTGATTTAAGAAAAGATATAATTGAATAAAGTAAATAATGTAAAGTATATTTAATAAACTATAACATGCACCTTTGAAATAAATAATGTATAACATACTATATGTAAATATACAGATATTGTAAAAAATAAATATGATATAGTTTGATAAATATACACAGCAGTGAAATATTTTGAAAATCTTTAGTAGCTTAACATAAATTGATTCTTCTTGGCTTTGTAATCTGTAATAATAAATATTAATATAAATTAATTGTGAAGTTAAAATTGTTCTTATTTTTATAGTAAATTAATTTATTTAATTATTTAAATAAAAAAAGATTTAAAAAAAAAAATTAAAATTAAAAAAAAATTAATATAAAAAGTTGAAAAAATATGTTGAAAAAAAAAATAGTTTTTTTTTTATTTTATATAATGTAAAATCTTATTTAAAATAATGTGTGAAAAAAAAAATATAAAAATATTGAATATTATTTGGTCAAAATTGAATTACCAACATATTTGTATCTTTTACATGTAATAGCTGTCTGAATTAATACCCTCAAATCTGGCCATTCTTTTGACCATAACTTTATTATTATTAATTATATCAAAAAAGTAAAATATGAAACTTATATTACTTTTTCATCCTCTTTCCAATGGTATTAATAATTTTATTCTAGCTACAAAATAAAAAATCTCATTGCTATACCTACATTTTATAACTTCGCAAATATTATATTAAATATAATATTTGATGGACTTTTATAATTTTAAAAGTATATTAAATTTAGTAATTCCATCTATTTTATATTTTATAGTAAATTAAAACGATAAAAAATAAAAATTATGTATATTATAGGTATATCAACAGATTTTGAATGTTTATCCAATTTTAACATGGAATGTATCATTAGAAAGGTATTAAAAAGTTAGATTAATAGTATATTTTTACTTTTTGTATATCTTGTAAATTTAGCAAGATATGAGAATAAATAATGGGTAAAATTGGTTACTAATTACGACCGGCGCGCGTTTATCTATACATATATTTAGTGAGGCGGGCGGTGGCGGCGCGCGATTTGAAATGTTTCACTAGCATTGATTGAAAACTAGTGGTCGGATCTTTAATTTTAATTCAATGTGAGCTATAATAGCTCAGCTATTTATGTAATATAAAATATGTATATAAGATCTATATTACTCAATATTAAAAATATGGAATATTATCAGTTCTAGATAATAATCCATATAATAGTAATAAATTACATTTATAATTATTAAACATAATACTATTTAATTCATACGATATATAGTTTACACTAACCCCTCCTTTTAGATTTCCTCCAGAAATAATTTTAAATTCATCTACCCTGATTTCTTCTAGGATTAATGAGGTAGATTATATTTCACTAATATCCCCTGCTTGGTTGATATCTCCTAACACTACATTATCTTCGCATTCTGGACATTTCCAATTGATAACTTCATCTAAATTCATCATATTTCTATATTATGATAGAGATACTCCTGTCCCACATGCAAGATGGTTCCACCTATGGCATACGTCACAGTCTATGGTTATATCAGCGTCACTGATTTCAATAGTACATAAAATGCAAATGAAAAGACATGGTTAATATAATGTAAGAAAATTAATAAAGAAATTAGTAACAAAAATTGCCTTATATAGAAATAATTTCCATTTCAAACCAATCAGTATACTGTAAAATATCAATTACCAATCAAAAGTTAGCGTATCTTTAATTTTGAATCATACAATGGAAAGGAATTTAAGGTTGGGTACTCAGACCAGTATAAACATGACCATAATACTGATACTCAGTAACCATAATACTGATACCCAGTGGCCATAATACTGATACTCAGTGACCATAATACTGATACTCAGTGGCCATAATAATAACCCATTGTTCCATTGTTCCATTGTACACATGGAATAATTATATACATAATATTATATTATACTTAAAAACTTATAACTACTTAAAAATATTTTATATATATTTATAATATAAAAAATATAAATTTTATATATATTTTATATTATTATATTTCCCTTACGCAAATAAAGGTAACTCATGACTATTGAGTTATAATATCGTCTAGGATATTTACTTAACCCATAGCTCCTCCCACTAGTTGTCAATCAATGCTAGTGCAACATTTCAAATCGCGCGCGCGCCACCGCCCGCCTCACTAAATATATTTATAGATAAACGCGCGCCGGTCATAATTAGTCTCCGTAAAATGTACATCATTTAAAAAAAAAATTAACATAGGAGAGATACAAAATGTTTGGTAATTGATAGATATTATCAAATATATTATATTATATATGTTTATTTTTATTATATATTTATCCTATAACATGTTGTAACATATATTATACGTATTTTAATATAAAAATCATGTATTACATTACAATAATATATATTTTATATATTTAGATAACTGCCATTATGTACATGTGCGGATTTATAAAGGTATAGAGTATAATATAGTATATAACGTTTATAAAATATACGTACTCACAATTATAAGTAATTTAGACAATGAATTATTCAAAGAGCCCATGCGCCACGACAAGGCATTACGAAATACATAGGAAAATTTTGTATATATATATAAATATATTATATAAAAATATTTTATTTAAAATAACTGATTTTATGTGTAATACCTTAATAAAAAAATGGTTGCAATTCAAATAGTTATTAAGTACATTTAAATTCATGTACAAGTAAATTTTGATTAACTAATATTTTAATGTGTGTAATACTATAAAAAATAATAGTTGATAGATTGATTGCTCTATTTAAGCAAATATATAGTCGAAATATATTATCGAAAGTATAAAGTATAAATATTTGCTTGCGATAATAGTTAATACTATAATAAATAATACTCTAATAGATATAATTTAATAGATAATACTGTAATAAATAATACTTTATTATATAATACTTTAATAGTTAATACTTTAATTTAATAGATAATACTGTAATAAATAATACTTTAATATATAATACTTTAATAGTTAATACTTTAATAGATAATAATGTAATAAATAATAGTATAATGGTAATAGTTATCTTATAATATATAATATATATATTATATATATATAATATATCCATAATGAAGTCACATTATATTATAGTCACAACATAACATACTATTTAAAGTGATATAGATATATGTACGCAGCTGTGCATGTAATTAGCCTTGAGGAATTGCCAAATTAGACCATGCGAGAAATATCGGGTTCGTCAGGCCCATATGGGTTGGTCAGACCCTGGGTTGTTAATTCATAAATTGTAATGTTTGTGACATAATCGTCACATGATTAATCAGATAATACCCCCTGGTAATCACAAACAAGCTAAATGCATATTTCTACGCACTATTAAAATATGTACATACAAAATTAAAAAAAAAACATAAGTAATAATTATAAATAATAGAATAAATAGGCAAACTCAACATGTTAGTGAAATTACGTGTATGAATAAAGTTTGATAAAATACTGTATATTAAATATATAATACTTTAAAATATAATACTTTAATATATAATACTTTAATAGATAATACTGTAATAGATATAATTTAATAGTTAATACTGTAATATATAATACTTTAATAAATAATACTTAATATATAATACTTTAATATATAATACTTTTAAATTATCCATCATATTTTGAATTTGGTTTTCGCTTACGCGATGTTTTACGCATTTGATTATCCGTCAATACCGTTGGAATTGGAATCGTTTGCAATTGAGGTGATGTAATCACTAATTCAGAGAATATACAATCATCTTCAATTACATCCGAAACCAATTGCCATTTTGTAAAAATATATGACATTTCTGTATCATCTCGTAGCTTGTAAGAAATACTGTATTTATCATTTTTATATGTTAATATTTTGCCAGAATATATACGAGAGAGGTTATTTTCATTCCAAGTATGTTTTTTATACTTGATCCAACAACATCACCATTAAAAATGTTAAATACAGTATTTTTAAGTTGGTCATTTAATGATGGATAATTTCATTTAAAAATTCTGTTATATTATTTATTGATTTTATAGATTTATCTAATTTTCTAAAGTGCAAATGGTTCATATAATTCTAGTTTATGTATTCTTGTTTATGTTTTGTTGAATGGTAATGCACCGATTAAGAATGTGAGTACGATATTGTCTAATATTTTTATGTGGTTAAATATTAAATGTGATAAAGTTCCATGTCCACTGTCAATAATATGTTACGTGAAGTAAGTGTGTTTTCGTCATTGTTCACTGTTAAGTTTATGTTTGATATATCTGATATTACAATTGGTTTTGATGCAACTACTCAGGAAGGGGTGCATGTCAATTGTCTGTATATTGGTGATAAATATGATATACGGATAATTGATATGCGCGAACTTCCTAGTGGCACTGCATCTGATTATGTAAAGCACATAACCGATTGTATAGATCAGATATCTAATATATATGTTTCGTTTGAGGGTGGAGACTACGAATTGAGAAGACAGCGTCTTATCAATTCAATATCCAATACAATGAGTGACCGGGCTATCGTTAATAGAAAAACTATTAATGATTTATCCAATATTTGGGATAACAAATTAAATATATATTATTTTCATATACATCCATTAGAAACGATATCTAAAAAATGTCGAGATGCACTAAAGCAACTAAAACCAAATAAATAATTAATCATATAATACTTTATATGGAAAGGACTGTTATGCTGGTAACTTAGTTTATTGTATCAATAAACTCCGTTACCAGGATGGTCCTGGAGCTCCTGCTGCATTTCAACATTTTTTGGATATCCATAACTTAAAATCTAATACATTTCCCAGATATATGGGAAATAGAATTCACATAATAAACAAATTAGCTGGATTATATTATGTATATAAAGTTGAATTCTGTGCTTTTTTTTAAGAGATGATATATGCCATAAACTATTAACAAAATCTATTTCGACAGATTTTCAAAAAATTGAAGCTCAAGAGCAATTATGTGTCCTGGGTTTAGTTGGCATTATGCTTACTGGACCTTGGATGTCTTATTTATACAGTAGCACGAGGCACCACCTAGAAGATTTTGTATTGACGAAGATTTTGTATTGATAAAGAAGGTGATATCTATATTAAAGGAATGCATCGCTACTCCTATCAAAATTCTAAGATTAGAAATTGATTTATTTGGAAATCCATTAGACCTAAATCATTTAGATCATATAATTTCTAATCTTAGAAGAATTGATACTACCAGTCGTTTCATTGAAATGATTAAGGTATGCCTCGAAGGTTGTGTCAATGTGATAGATTCGCAATATAGGCATTACTTTGATATGGATATCACCGATGACCTAATGAAAACATCTAGATCCGTCCGAAGTAGTAATATTGCTGCGGAACGGTGCATGGGAATTTTTAATGAATTTTTAGAAAAATCTCCCAATTGCACTGTACCGTATTCCAATGCATGTTTACTACTGAAGACAAACAATATTTTGAGCGATTTAAAATTATTAAATGAAAAATCTAGAAATATAATTATAAGTAAATCAATAAATATATCGCTCAAAATAGTTAAAAATGATATACAATATAATAAAGATGTTTTTAATATATAAGGGTGCAAGTATGTAAAAATAAAAAGCAAAGTTCTACATATATCTTTCATTACATTCGAGTCATTTACATCATATTCTAACACATTTATAATACTATTTTGTTTAGATAAAATCTTTCTAATTTATTTATTTTATTTATATTACTGAGATTATCTAATCTAGATATTCCTCTAATTTCCTTAATTTAATTTTTATCAATTAATTTATTATGTTCTAATGTATTTTTTAATTGTTTTATTATTATATTTAAATTATTATCTGTTATTACTGTTTTAATTATTTTATTAGATTTTTTATTATATTTCAAATTCCGCTTTAATAATAAATTCTTTTTTTCTAAATTGTCAATATTTAAAAGTAAAGAATTATTTATAATTTTTAAAGACTTATATTTATTATTTACAAAATTAACAGCCCATCTTTTACTTCTAGATGCCGATCTAGATGAGATATATTTAATTTTATCTATATTAATTGTTTGTGTTGCTACACATTGTGTAACACAAGGTAAACTTTTTATTTTACTTCCAGTGGAAGTGATCGATGACATTATAAATTTTTGTTTACAAAATTCATAAAAACGTAACCGCGTATATTCATTAGAACATCCTCCTATTTTTTTTATAATTTTTAATTACACTTAAAATAATAGCTTCTAAATTTAAAAGTAATAATATTTCCTTAGTTACTTTTGTTTTATGTCTTAATATATATATAATATTACCTAATAATATATTATCGTGGTCAACTATTTTATATTCCTCCAATATGGAGTCAATACTTGAATTAACCAAACAAGCCATTATGATATTACACACATATATATATATATATATATATATATATATATATATATATATTATATATAATTTAAAAGTTAATAACAATTATTATACGTATTACGAATATTATATTATTTAAAAGCTAAGTATTACACACATTAGGTATTACGCTCTAGAAAAAAAAATGAATATGCCATTATTACATGTAAAATAAAATGATTATATATATGAAATATTATATGTTAATGTTATAAATAATTAATTAGAGTATTATACTCTTTAAATTATTATATGTTATTTATTATAATACCTTAATTACCCCAAATAAAAGGTGGTAAATTTTCCCTAAAATCTAAAATAAAATGATTATATATATGAAATATAATTTGTTAATTGTTAATTAAATGTTATTGTTAATAAATGTTAATGTTATAAATAATTAATTAAATTGTTATATATTATAATACCTTAAATACCTTAAATAATAATACCTTAAGTACCTCACAATACCACAAATAAAAGGTGTTAAATTTTTCCTGAAATGTAAAATAATAAATGTGTTGAATTTTTATTTATTTAAAAAAAATTAAAATTAAAATTATTGAAAATATGTGATATATTAAATATATAGATATAGTTCAATACCAAAAATTACTAAATACTGTTCTATAATATTTTATATAAATGATATACAAATATAATTAAAAAATATGTGCCATATTTTTCGTAAAAGTTAATTATATCCAATACTATATTAAAAAAAATAGAAAAATATGTTAATAATATTAAAATATGATAAATAAATTATAAAATAAAATGATTCTATACATATATATATTAATTTCATATATATTTATTTAGAGTAATATATTATCTAAATAATTATATATATAATATATATTATAATATATATATATATATTAAATGTATTAAAATGAAAATAATAAATGTGTAGAATTTTTATTTATTTAAAAAATTTAAATTATAATTATTGAAAATAATATGTGATATATTAAATATATAGATATAGTCAGATACAAAAACTTACTAAATAATGTTATATAATATTTTATATAAATGATATACAAATATAATTAAAAAATATGTGCCGTATTTTCCGTAAAATGAATTATATCGTATAATATAAAAAAATAAACATGAAAATTTCCGTGGTGAATAATAAAAGAAATGGCGTCCATCAACACGTGATATTTACTTATGTCAAGTGTGTTTTTAATAGCTGTATTATTGTCTTTGAATTGTTAACAAATATTAAATATTTTTAAAGTTACAGTTATGTGAAATATATATATATTTATAAAAAAATATGAAAGTTACATAATATTTAACCTATATATTCACATATAAATAAATCGCAAAGAAATTAGATTCATTTTTACTACAGAAAAAAAAAATCTGTTATATATACCTATATATTATAAATTAAAACTATTAAAACTAAATTCCATATACAATTTTTAACTTGTTATAATAATAATCAGATTGGTTCCTCATAATCAGGGTTGGGGTCAAATACGTATTTGTATTTGTATTTAAATACGCTGATTTTGTGTATTTCTATTTGTATTTGTATTTGAATAATTATTCAGTGATGCATTTGTATTTGTAGTTGAGTGTCGTATTTAGTGTATTTGCATTATTAGTATTTGTATTTAAATACGCTGATTTTGTGTATTTCTATTTGTATTTGTATTTGAATACAGTTTCAAATAGACTTTTAAAAATATTTTAATTTAGTAATATAATAGAATGTATAATTTGGATAGTACGGACGGTAGGAAAAAATTAAATAACTAAATAACAAAGTTCATGAGTGTCTCTCAGGTCGTGCGTCGCGCCAATACATTATTCGTAATTAATAATTACTTTGTATAGGCTCACTTCGTGATATAAAGCATCTAAAAAAACTGAAGAATAAATCTAAATCAAACAACCCAAAAATATCAATCTGAAAATATTAATTAATCAATTAAAACGTAATGTATACGTATATTTTTATAAAGTCATTATTCCATATATTATATATGATATATCAGGATTGGCGGTTTTTTTAGGGTTTTTTTGGTTTTTTTGTGGTTTATTTGGTTTATTTGGTTTTTTTGGTTTTTTTATAATTAAATGTTCAGATTATTAATTAGAAAATATTATATATACCTAGATCGATTATTAAATGTCTGTGAAAAACATACATATATAGAGTAAGTATAAAATATACAACACTAATGAATATTATTTATATATATTAATTATATATATATATATTATTAAATTTTCAATAATATATTATTAATATTACATGTTAATAAAATTATTTTATTAAAATATATTTATTATAAAAATAAAGTAAAATATAATAAAAAAAATAGTTACAAATTGTAACAAAATAATAATTTAAAAAAATAACAATACAGTAATTAGAAATATAATCAATATAATTCTCACAATAAAATTACAAGTTACAAAATGTAACAATATAATAATTTAAAAAATAATAATAATAATAATTAGATGATTTCTAATAGAAATATAATCAATATAATTCTCACAATAAAATAACAAGTTACAAATTGTAACAATATAATAATTTAAAAAATAATAATAATAATAATTAGATGATTTCTAATAGAAATATAATCAATTTAATTCTCGAAATAAAAAAACAAGTTTTGCAGCCTTATCATTGCTTAATCGATTCCTTATTTTTGATTGAACGCTTTTATAATGTTAAAAAAAACCAAATAAACCAAAAAAACCAATGGTTTTTTTGATCAAAAAAACCGACCAACCCGGTGATATATACATGTTTTCATTTAGATTTATTTTCATTTATTTTCGTGTGCACTATAGCGTATAATAAATTTGCGTAACGCACGCCTTGCGCGCCACTCGTGAACTTTTCTATTTATAGTTATTTAATTTTTGCCTACCATCCGTATTCCCCTATAATTTAAATAATTACTTTATGAATGTAAAAAAATTATCAACAAATTTACCATTTATATTAAATAATACATTTATTAAATAATACAAATTTTATAATATAACAATAATTTTCAAAGAATTTTATGAATACTATATATATAAATTTATGAATTTATATTCTATATAGAAAATGTATGTTATAAATTATAACTTATAATATCCCAAGCAACCAGTCTATTGTTTACAGTTTTTTTATTTTATTGATTTTGTAATTAAATATATTTATATAGATTACAATTAATTAATATGCAATCAGGTATAGAGATAAAGGGATTATTATTTGGGATTATTATTTTATATTAAATATGATCATATGATAACAAATATGATTAAATATTTAATGTGTTAATATTTGTATTTTGTATTTGTATTTAATAAAATGTATTTGTATTTGTATAAAAATGTAATAAATAGTTGTATTTGTATTTGTATTCGATAAAGTGTATTTGACCCCAACCCTGCTCATAATTAATGAGATAAAACCCAGGTAGATATAGAAGTTTGCTGAACTTATAGAGATATCTACATGTCAGCAAAAGGAATGGAAAAAAAACAAAAATATGAAAATATAAAATGTAAATAAAATGTAGATAAGAAATATAATTATAAAATACAATTATAATCAAATAATAACAAGAATAATAATAATCAACAATAAATTTAAAAACATATAAAAATTGTTAAAAGATATAAATATTGTAAAAATAAGGCTATGCACGATCTCCACAACTATTATTTGTATACATACACTATGAATCGTGGAGTGCGTCACGCGTAGCGCGTCCATCGCGTAGCTACGTCCATCGATATGAAATAAGCTTTCTTCATATCGATGGGTGCGTCATGTTATTCTT
Source organism: Osedax fenrisi (assembly GCA_964019155.1). Lineage (NCBI taxonomy): Eukaryota > Metazoa > Annelida > Polychaeta > Sabellida > Siboglinidae > Osedax > Osedax fenrisi. The sequence goes on from OZ025243.1 coordinate 77,477,497, forward strand.
GTGGATCACAAGAGTTGTAGTATGCAATATTACATTAATTATACACTATATATATATATATATATATATATATATAGATAGATAGTTAGATTAAAAGTTGATTGCATTACTGGTTATAGGTATACCTATATAAAGAAATTTCTTTTAAACTTAAGTTATAATTATATATAAACATATAATTATATAACATATAAACAAAATATATAAATGTGATAATAGTAATACAAAACGACACGATACAAAAAACAAGAAATAAACTGAGAAGTAAAATAAAAATAAAACATTGGATTATACGAGCCGTTGAATCAATATATAGTATCTGATAGTGCAAGTTGTCAAACAGGAGAGGTAACAAAACCGAAGGTCTCGGGTTGGCAAGGCCCATATGGGATGGATCAATTCCCAAGGGTGGATGAGTCCCTAGTAAGTAATTTGGTTGACGTCTCCTGGCGTTAAGCTACCGTAAACTGCTGACAGCAAGCATAATATCAGATACTATATATTGATACAATTAATACGGAATAACAATAACATGATTGATACATTTGGTGTGAATTAATTTTTCACGGAAAAGTGTTACGGTTTTACAAGATGTAATTGTAAAGGGTAACGCGTTCCAGGAAGAGCAAACTCTATTTCCAAAATAATTCAGATGGGCGTTTGTTCTACACTTTTTCTTTCGTATCTTCACTTTAGGCCCTCTGCAATTGTTGCTATATAGATCAAATATATCAGTTGCATCCACATCGACAAGTCCGTTCAGTATCTTATATGTCAGGGTAAGATCAGCTAATAACCTGCGATGAAATAAAGTTTTAATATTGAGAAAAATAATTCTATCTTCATAAGACCGTTTAGTAAGGTTACATCTATAAAAAAGTATTTTAGTGAAATAGATTTGAATATTTTCTATATTGTTGGAATTGCATATGAAATTGTCTGGATTCAAGACAGATGAATCCGATTCCACAATAGGGCGAACGTATGATATATAGGCTTTAAGCAAATATATATAATCATTGGTGATGAAACATCTAAATAATCTATTAATAATTAAGTGTGCTTTAGTACATATAGTATTAATATGAGTATTAAAACTCATATTATCATTAAATGTTATGCCTAAATCCTTGAATGAGGTGTGTATAGGCAGTTCAAAATCATTAATGAAATATGAATGAACAGGGTTTTTATTACCAATTCGCATGACAACACATTTAGTAGGAGCAATTTCTAGTTCCCATCTCTTCATCCAATAACTAAGTTTATCAAGAGCACATTGTAAAGGTAAACAACTTTCTGTGGGCTTAAAAGAATATAAAAGCTTAGCATCATCTGCAAATAGAGAGGCATATATGGGTGGTTTTATAATATTTGGTAAATCATTAATATAAATTAAGAATAACAACGGACCTATAACGGACCCTTGAGGAACACCAGATATAACTGGTGAGAAGTTAGAGAAACTATCATTAATTTTAACACGTTGTTTTCTATCGAGTAATTAAGATTTTAACCATTTATAAAGATTACCACTAACGCCATAATAAGATAATTTATGCAAAAGTTTAGAATGTGATACTTTGTCAAAAGCCTTAGCTAAATCAATATATGCAATATCCGATATTAGGAATGCATCTCTTGCTTCATACATTTTTTTATAAAAAGATATTAGTTGCAATTCAGTTGACTTTCCAGCTAAAAATCCGTATTGACATTTAGTAATATAATTATTTGAACGTAAATAGAAAGTTAAATTATTAGAAAGAATTTTTTCAAAAAGAATGAGCGTGCTAGGTAGAATGCTAATGGGCCGATAATTTGCTGGTTTAGTAGCGTCACCTTTTTTGAATATTGGAATAATATGTGATATTTTCCAAATATCCGGACAAATCCCTGAATCTAGAATATTTGTAAAAATTATCGATAATGGATGACATAATTCAAACGATAATTTCTTTAATAATCCTTTCGGTATACCGTCTGGTGAATTATTGAATTTACTAGGTAGTAAACATAGAAATTTACGTAATACCTCAGGAGTAGTAGGATAAGAGGATAGTGATGATGATATGTGAGATGATATGGATAATATGGGTATATTAATATTAGAACTTTTATTAAATACAGAACTATATTGATGCGATAAACAAGACGCCTTGTCAAAATCAGATGATGATATTGAATTGTCAATTTCATTATAAAGAGTGATATAAAATTAGATGAGTGTAATTTCTTATTAATGAATTTATAAAAAGTTGATTTATTATTGGAAGATAAAACCTTAGATTCCAGATCAATATTATATTTCTTAATTTTTATATCAACATCAAGCTGGGCTAATCGCCAATTCATACGACTATTTTCATCACAAATAATATTGTGAAGATGTCGACATTTATTTAATAATTTTTTAATATGAATAGGATATCTATATTTTGTAATTTTAGGTAAAGGAGTATGTTTATTACATATAAATAAAAGCTTATTAATAAATATAGTAAGCATATCAGAACCATTAATGGATGAATTTAGCAGATTATTCCAATTAATTGATAGAAGTTCATTTTTAATATTATAATAATCTGATTTAAGGTAATTTCGAATTGGTAATATAGGAGAACTAGATATTGGTCTATTAATACCACGAGGATAAACTAAACAAGATAATATGGAAATATGATCACTACAAATATATATATATACTTATATAACAACTTATATATATATATATATATATATAAATAAGTTATATTAGTATTTAAAACAGTTTACATTTACTCAAGTAGTTGACCTGGGGTAATATTATAATAAAATATATTAAATAATATTAACATAGTATTACAAATCTAAATAAGAAATGATTACACACACACACCCACACACCCACACACACACATATACATATATATATATATATATATATATATATATATATATATATATATATATATATATATATATACACATACACATATACAACATACATACACTCACAATATATGTGTTCATATACATATTCATATATATATATATAAGTTTATCTGAAATTAATCAATTAGTGTCAGAAATTACATATATTATTCTTCCCAAAATTATATAGAACTATTACATGTATACACTATTTGTAGAATATTAATATATCAAAAGTATTATTCTTACAAAATAAGTATTCATATTATCTTACTAGATAGTATACACCACTGTATACGATATTTATAGATCATCGATGTAAATAAAAGTGTATAAGTAATTGACGCGTGCAATGCATGTAAAACAATAGACACGAGAATGGAAATTTCTCGATAAAATAACAAAATGGCATTAGCGATTTTGATTGGATAATAGTTATAATAGGTCAATTCAAAGTAGTAGGCTTTTAATCTAAATAGATAGAAGTGCCTTATATCTATATCAATGGTTTTAGATTATATATGTAAATAAAAGTGATTCGTTGATGATGTAAATACAATAGTGTGGTAGGTAATTTCAAAGTCAACTACACATAATTATCCTTATATGTATGTTATATAACTAAATGGGAATTATAATACACACATTATTATATATAGCGTTTATATAATAATTAAATAGTGTTTACACACACAGGCATACTTGTACGATTAATTCATTGATTCAAATACATTATTTTATATCAATGGATTACTTATAATTCACTCTTTATCTATAACACATAATATACATAAATATAATTATATTATAGTTAGAAAATCGATATAAAGTTTAAATATTAAAATATTAAAATATATATGTTAAAATATACATATAGATATATATATATATTTTTTGTATCACTAGATTTATTTATAAATAAAAAACAAAATATATACAATTTTTATTGATTTTGAAATAAAATAATTTTTTTAAAATGATTTCTTAACTTATACTCTCAGTTTTTCTTCTTGCCAGATGATGCATCTTTACTTTTATATATTTATACGTAATCAATTCAATAAGAGCAATTACATGATTTATTATAGTATTATCTTTTAACCCTTTCGGCTTTAGAGATTTATTCAAATATTACTCAGAGTACCAGCATATATTTCTTATAAATAAATATCATATAAATTGTTAAAATACATATTACACATACAACAATAAACAATGTTATATTACAAGTTATATTATTTGTAAATCATGTTTTATAATCTATCATAATTACATAATTTAAATAAGTAATTTTTTATTTATATTAAGTAATACACTAATTAATTGAATAATTTATTATATTTTATATAACCTTTACTAAGTTTATATATTTTCTCTATATTTTCTAATAACACATATTTAATTAATTTAACATGCAGATATAATTAAAAATAATTTGAAAACAAAAATAAAAAATATTCAATATTCATCTAGTTGTAATAATAAAAGCACGACTTATTATTTGTAATTTAATTAATTATTTTATAACAAATTATGTACATTTTAAACTATAAATACACATACAATGTTAGATAATTTTATATTACAAGTTATATTATTTTTAAAGACAATTTTATTTTCTAATATAATATTGTAATTAAAATAAGTAATTTTTTATTTAAACTAAATAATTAACTAATTAATTGAATAATTTAATCTATTTTATTTAACTTTTAACTAATTAAATATATTTTCTAATAACATATATTTAATTAATTTACCATACAAATATATTTTAAAAGAATTAGAAAACTAAAATAAAAAATATTCAATATTCACCTAGTTATAATAATAAAAGCAAGACTTATTATTTGTAATTTAATTAATTATTTTATAACAAATTATGTACATTTTAAACTATAAATACACATACAATGTTAGATAATTTTATATTACAAGTTATATTATTTTTAAAGACAATTTTATTTTCTAATATAATATTGTAATTACAATTATTAATTTTTTATTTAAACTAAATAATTAACTAATTAATTGAATAATTTAATCTATTTTATTTAACTTTTAACTAATTAAATATATTTTCTAATAACACATATTTAATTAATTTACCATGCAGATATAATTAAAAATAATTTGAAAACAAAAATAAAAAATATTCAATATTCACCTATTTGTAATAATAAAAGCACGACTTATTATTTGTAATTTAATCAATAATTTTAGAACAATGTAATTAAAATAAAAAAATGTTATTTATATTAAATAATTAACTGAATAATGTAATCTATTTATTTAATCGTAACTAATGTTATAATTTCTAATAACATATATTTTATTAATTTGATACTAACTAATTATATAAAAATGTGTATTTATTATAAACATTAAATATGTATATATGTATATACGTATATATATAACATATAATATATATAACATCCATAAAGTAAAAAATAAATATAAAATAAAATAACACAGTTAAATAAAAAAACCAATTACTAGCATAAAAACAAAATAACATCAACTAAAATAAAAAACAACTCAAATAAAATATAAACATAAATAAAACAAAAAATAAATATATTAATCATGAAACTTAACAAAACATTCGGTATCATTTGTACCACACAAAGCAACATTACAGGACTGACATTTAAACGTAGTGCGAATGGGATTACCATTTTTATTTAATATGTTATTTTTTTTGCAATATTGGCATCTTAGAAGATTACATTTAATTAATATATGTACAGATGATGGTATATAGTGAATATTAGTAATAGATTTTTTAATAGAAGAATAATTATCACATAAAGCTGAAACTAAACTATCTTTAAAATCAAATAAATCCATTTTAACGTAATTGATGTAATCACTTCTACCCTTAATACTAAAAACTGCTGTCAACTAGTAATGCTGGACATATCCAGTGCTTTCGATACGCTTGATCACAAAATTCTACTGTCCCGTCTACACCTGCTTGGAGTTAGAGACCTTGCCCTCTCATGGTTTACTTCATATCTATTTGACCGTAGTAGCAGTGTAAAAATATATAATTCTTTTTCTTCCCCTTCTCCTATGAAATATGATGTTCCCCAGGGATCAGTACTCGGTCCTTCACTTTTCTCAATTTATTTATACCCATTACCATCCATAATATCTAAATATCCAAATATATATTACCATCTTTATGCAGATGACATACAACTATATATGTTTCTTCCAACTAATTCATCACCAGGTCTCAATAATCAACTCTCTAATTGTGCTAATGACATTAAAGAATGGCTTATTTCTAATAATCTTCTCCTTAATACTTCCAAAACTACATTGTTGAATCTTTCTCCATCACCAACTTACTTCCCTCCTTTTCTTATTGATAATATTGTAATATCTCCTTCTCCTACTGCATCTAACTTAGGTGTACTTTTTGATTCTACACTTTCCTTCATTCCTCATATTACTGCCATCACTAAATCTGCAAATTATCATCTATTTAGAATTAGAAAAATACGAAAATCAATTACTGTATCTCTTACTAAAACTCTAGTTAATTCCCTTGTACTCTCACGCATAGATTACTGTTCCTCAATCCTTATAAATATTCCATTATCATCTATCTCTCCCTTAAATCGAGTTATTCGTTCATCAATCCGTACAACATATAACCTACGTATTCGAGATCATTCCTCTACTTCCTCATACCAACACATATCTCCATGGTTCACATTTAACAAACGCTCTGCTTATCGCATATTATCTATTGTTCATTCCTCAATATACTCTTCAAATTGCCCTTCATATATTTCTGCTTCTCTAGTACAAAGAGCTCCCCTTCCATCACTTAGAAACCATGCATCTAACCTTCTATCTACCCCTATTCTACGTCCCTCAAAAATGAATACTCGGGCACTGAGTTATATTGGTCCTAAGCTATGGAATTCACTCCCGCCCTATATTAGATCCATAAAATCGCATAAAACATTCATGAAATATATACAACAATTGATCTCAGGTGGTAACCTGAATTATTAATATTGTTTGTCATTATTATTTTATTAATTAATTTCCGTACGGCTTATTCTATTTTATTGTATTATTATTATTGGTATTTATTGTTTACCTACTTTTATTATTTGTATTCTATTATATACACCTTTGAGAAATCATTTATGATTTATTTAAGTGTCTAAATAAACATTCAATTTTAGGATTATCACTATTTTTATAACAAATATGGCAATTAACAATAATAACATTCAACAGTCCATAAAAACATGCCTTCCACCATTTAGTAGACTTACGACCAACTGCATAATAACTACGCATTTGATCGTGTCTGTCAACTCCACCCATGAACTTGTTATAATCAAGGATCATATTTGGTTTTAATTTTCGTTCCAGTGTTCGCTTGGAAACTGGAACTTCTGCATCCGTACCATCAGTTATTGTCGATAGACAATAAACTTCCCGTTTATCCTTCCATTTACAAACAACAACGCCCTGAGAATCGATAAGTTTTATACTATCACCGACTCTCGACAGGCGTTGTTCTTTCAACTTCGGGAGTCCACGGGAAAACAATTTTATGCCAAATTTAATTGGTTTTGCAGGCATATACTGGACAAAGGACAATCTACCTTTGAAGGCTATCCCTTCATCTATGCATACTTGCTGCCCAGGATTGAAGAAGGACTTGAACTTATCACATATATTGATTATTGGACGTACCTGTTATATATAAATGATGTATCTATATATATATATATGTTCATGGTTTATATATTTTAACCTTTCTCAATTTGTCATTTTTATCCTCTTCTCCAATTCTAGATAGATGGAAATACCTGGATAATAAATAAAATCGATTTCTCGTTATTCTATTTTTTACCCAGGTATTTCCGAAATGGAGGTTCTCAGACCAATATAGTTTCTGTCTATGAGTGGGAGACAATCCCATATATATAAGAAAACCTATATAGAATTGCATCTCTTCCATATTGGTTCTGAATACAGCATCTATGTGTTAAAAATAAAATTACTCAACATTTATAATTTAAAAAATTTAAAATATATAATACTTACTTTTACTAATGGCATATTCATTAGTGGAGATAATTAGATTTAAAAAAAAATCACTACCAATCATACATTTAAAAAACTCGATTGGAGTCTTTAAATGCATTAGTAGGTCGCTGTTCCCAGAGCTTCCACTGAAGGTGAGATCTGGTCTATTTTCGTGTACGTCATAAGACCATCCAGGTGGAGGAAAATCATCCTATAAAATAAATACATTTTATTTATAATGTATATTAGAATATATATATTAATATTAATATATTAATATATATATATATATATATATTAATATATTTAAAAAAAGATTAAAAAACTTTAAAAATAATTTTACAATTTTTATTTAATATAAGTCAACTTGTAATAATATATGTAATACTAATATAACTAACATCTACATTTATAGAAGATATGTATCTTCCTCGTCTTTCACTTCCTCGTCCCCTTCCTAGTCCTCTTCCTCGTCTTCTTCCCATAGTACTCATGGTAGACGGAATATCTCCTCGTCCACGATCCCATTTACTCCTGGTAGACGACGTAGCACTCTATATGAAAATTATTATTAATTAGATATATTTATAGCGATTAAAACTAAATACTGCAATACAAATTATATTGTTGTATAACATAATATTTTTAATACAGGTAAGGTTTTTAATAATATTTAAATATAAATATTAATGTTACTGTAAGTTTTCGATTTAAAAATAATAAAATAAATAATGTTATATCGTATAATTTAATAATCTGTTAACATAATAAATATATAACTAACATCAACGGGCACGGATTCTAAATCACCTCCTCTTCCCAGACCACTGCTGGTAGACGGAACCTCACTCTGTATGAATATGATAATACATGATATATTTAATTTAAGCGATTAAAATTAGATAATGAAATACAAATTATATTATATTATAAAATGTTTTAATACAGGCAATGTTTAGAATAATATTTAAATATAAATTACAATGTTACCGTAATATTACGAATATTATAAAATAAATAATGTTATATCGTATAATTTAATAATCTGTTAACATAATAAATATATAACTAACATCAACGGGCACGGATTCTACATCACCTCCTCTTCCCAGACCACTGCTGGTAGACGGAACCTCACTCTGTATGAATATGATAATACATGATATATTTAATTTAAGCGATTACAATTAAATAATGTAATACAAATTATATTATAGTATAAAATAATGTTTCAATACATGCAATGTTTAGAATAATATTTAAATATAAATTACAATGTTACCGTAATATTACGAATATTATAAAATAAATAATGTTATATCGTATAATTTAATAATCTGTTAACATAATAAATATATAACTAACATCAACGGGCACGGATTCTAAATCTCCTCCTCTTCCCAGACCACTGCTGGTAGACGGAACCTCACTCTGTATGAATATGATAATACATGATATATTTAATTTAAGCGATTAAAATTAGATAATGAAATACAAATTATATTATAGTATAAAATAATGTTTTAATTATAAGTATATATATAAAATACAAACATCATCAGAATCATTTTCCGACAATTCCCATACCTAAATATATATTATAAAATAAACTATTAAAAATTTGATGAATCGCTAAAATATAATTAAATGTGTATGTAATATATAGTATGTATAGATAAGAACTAATATATTATTGTAGTACTATGTATATTATAACTACTATATTTATATATTATTATGAACATAGTTATATATTTAGTAACATATATAAATCAATAAATATAATAAAAAAACATATTTACTACTATCCTATTCAGATAAATATGATATTAAATAAAACAAATAATCATATGAAAAAAAGAATCATATAAATAAAAATAATTTAGATTATTATAATAATGATGTTAATTATAATTGAATATGTATAAATGCATAATATAAAGCAATATTTAAAATAGCCAATATATAATAATTAATAAGATGAATGTAATGTAATTGATTTATAAGCATTTTTTTTTACAATATAACTTGTTTATAGCTAATATAAACTATGTTAAAATTAAATTAAATTTAAATTATAGAACAAATTAATTATTTACAATGAAGTTAATTAACTTTAATTATAGTTAATGAATATAATACATATAATTTAATTGACATAAATGATTATAATATTATATAAATATATCAAAATAAATTATACATTAACCATTTACTTAATATATATATATATATATATATATATATATATATATATATATATATTTGAAATAAATAAAGGCTATATTATATTGTATATAATAAATTAATCAATTTCATTTTTTTTTACATTTGATATATATTTACTAACATTGAAAGATATTATATACCGTAGTTAATAATTATATAAATATATCTTTTATATTTAATATACATTTAATATACATTTTATATTTAATATCAAATGTTATTCATTATTAATAAAAAAGTATATAATGTATATGTATTTGTTTATAATATAAAATTTGACATTTTTAAATTTTATAATTAATTTAAGATTGATTACATTATTATAACCTAATAAATACGATAATTACTAACACATATAGGATTTTCTCCTGAAGAGGCACCGGAGTCATCTGATGAATAATCTGATGGTAATTCATCAAATATCCTAATGGCTTCTTCATTAGTTAACGGCATTTTATGAGAAAAATATAAATTAACTTGTAAAAACAATACAAAAATAAACACAAAGGTAGCGTCACTCCAAATAAGGATTATTTACAATTCAACAGGAACTACTTAAAATGTCAAAGGTAGATATTACTACACCAAAATATTACTTTATTTGCAGAAAATCGGTTCAAAATTCAAAAAGTATGATACAATAATTCAAAAACAAGTTTTAAATACATCTTTAATTATTATAAATTTTAAATACGAAATTATAGTCAATTAATCTAATTAATATTTTTTAATTAAGAACTATTTTTTCAAGGTGTAAAATATATCACATTATCATAATACATTAATAAATAAATAAATACACTACATTTTTAAATATAATTCGCAATATTTAAATAGATATGAGGGTTTAAATATGTTATACTTTTGAAAATAATTTAAAAATAATTAAATAAATACTTATATTATTTATTTTATTAATTATTTCACTAAAGTATCATTTTTGTAAAAATAAAGATATAAACATATCAAAATTAAGTAATTAAATAAATATTCAATAATTTATATAAAATATTAGTTATTTATATTTTTTATAAAAACAAGGTAGATATAATTAAAATGTTATTTAAATTGTTGTATATAATCGTCGCGATTTGCGATGTCATATATTTCTGATCGCGACGATTAAAGCCGAAAAGGTTAAATGATTATTTAATATATTAAAAGCAGATTTAATACTTTGTTTTAAAACTTTAGATTTAACTTTTAAATTAAATTTTGTTTTGTTTTGTCATATATATCAGATTTTATAATTTTATCTGTCAAAATACAAATATTAATAACATCTACTAATGGATATATTAATCCTCCACAAGTTTTTCTATCTATTAATAGAGAGAAGTTATAACCATATAGAACTGAATTACATTCTGCACATGTAACTATAGCTTTTAGAGATTTAACAACAAATCCAGCTAGATAGGTTATAACTTCTCTTTGATAGGTATTATGATTCAGACTGGTTAGGTTAAATAGAAATGTATTATATATTTCTGGAGTTTCAAGAATTATTATTGATATTTGATCAAATGAATCATTTATGATTCTCTTGTTCCCAGATATGGTATTGATGTTCCATGTCTCATCAATTATCCCACAATTTCCATTAGCTCCCTTAATCTGAAATACAAATATAAATACATTTAATATATATATATATATATATTATATATTATATATATATATATATATAATATATATATATATAATATATATTATAATATATTATTATCCTACTATTATAATTAAGTATGTATACTAATTAATTATGTACTATGTTATATAGATAAATATATATATATATATATTTAATAATACCTTGTGTCGTATCATCAATTTTTTATATAAAGAGGTAACTCTCCACAATATACGATGCCTACGTCACGGGACTAAGTAACTAATCGGCTGACCAAGACCGGACCAATGTATCAACGTATATCTCAGAAATCCTCGCTGGAAAGACTTCAATTTCACGTATGTAGCTGGAAGTTGAAGACGTGATAATTAAAGATGGCAATGAATACCTCAATCGCAACAATCGGATATGCGGGGTTACCAAGTTGTGTCGATTCGCTGGTGTCTATAGTGAAAAGTGCTGCAAGATATCGATGATCTAGATATCATGAGTTGTCCATATCAAAACGAAAAATCATCAGATAAAGCACTAGGTACGTGTCAGGCGGTGAATAGATCTCGCAAAAACTTGCAGCGCCATAAGAAGGATACCGAACCATTGCCAACACAACAGGAAATAGTAGTAGAGGTGAATATTACGGGTAACACTGATGAAAGCCAGTTAGTTCTCTCACCCAATATAAACGACCTCATTTTCATAATAATCCTATTTTATATTCATTATATTTTATTGATAGTATAAAAGTGATTATTATAATTGAAAATTTATGGATGATACATTATTAGGGAGAATACCCGAGCATACACCTACTCGAGCGTGGACCATTGTCTATATATTTTTATTGGTATCATATTTTTAAAATCTGAAATATACAAAACAAAGATATTTATATATTCTATTATTATAGTATTTTATATTTTTTATAATTAATCAGTAAATAATTATCTCAAATATAAGTTTTTTGATAATTTCCTTAAAAATGCAAAGGTTTTTCTAATTAATATATTTATATATATTGTATACTTTTAATTACTATTATTTATATTTATATAATAATATATAAATAAACTAAATATTAGGTTAAATAAAAATTAAAAATAAATAATGTTCACTTATATATTTGAAATTTAATTACCATACAATATTACCGTAATAATTTATATGTAACATTTATGTGGTATATATATGTTGGATTGCCATTATTTCCTAGTCCAGATCTGACAGCTTAAAAGAATAATTCGATCAACCCTATATCGAAGAAGCGATATACTTAAAAATGTAATTACGTAATATGTTTATTTAACTCATATATCGAAGTTATAATTCACAACCCATTTTATTTTCGTTTTTATTTTATTATATTTTATTCTTTTCATCGAGAAAATACGCTGTATATATCATTTTTATTGTTTTACTATTAACTACGCACTATTTATTATTATTATTATTATTATTATTATTATTATTATTATTATTATTATTATTATTATTATTATATAAGTAATATACTATAGTATACTTAAAACACATTCGAGAATAGCGCTCGCTATTATATATATATATATATATATTTGTGTATAATAAACCATCATCATCATCATCATCATTGCGTTTATTAAATTCATGTATAACCTAGTGTTAATAAATATATATTTTTTTAAATTTATCAATAAGATAATCATGCTATAAAACTTACACGATAAGCTCTTCTATATGATAATGAAATATCCCTCTTAAATTACATTCATTTAGATTATTCATTTAGGCATTCATGACATCCTGACTTATACACATACTGTATGTGTGACATACATAAATACAGACAGTTGCACTTATTTAATATAGAAGATTAAATAACTTACATACCTAGTTAGTCCAGCGAATTGCCGAAGATTTCGTTACTCTGAATTTATCATCAATCGTGCGGTATTCACAATCAGTTGCTAATCTAAATAAAATGTATTTTAATAATATACATATATATATATATATATATATATATATTATATCTCTATTAATTACCTCCATAATGTAATTGCTATCTTCAATTCAGTAGTCGGACGATTTAAGGAGGCTTGCGAAATCAAATATGGATCCAGTTTATCACATAAAATCTTAAACGTAGATCTAGTAACTCTATAATAATAATATATAATTATTATTATTATTATTATAGTACTAATTCACATATGTGAACGAATATATATACCGAAAATGCTCTTTCCATTCTATATCCGTATATCGGGCAATTATTCTTCTCTGTACCTTGGAATATCGTTTAATTCAGACCGAAGACATCATTAATATTAGAATTATAGTTATTTCCCCATATAATGTTACAATAGTTTAGATGTGGTAAAATTAATGAATTATATAATAATATTAACGTTTTAAAATCAAAGTGTTCTTTTACATTTTTAAAAATCCATATTATTTTATATAGTTTTGTTTTAATTGCTGCTATTTCTAATTTCCAGTTTAGCTTCTGATCTATTATTACACCTAGCAATTTTGTATTTTTCACACAATTAATATTAATACCAGCTATATTTAGATCTAAAATATTGGATGAGTTGAAAATCATATAATATGTTTTCTTCAAATTTATAGATAGTCTATTTGATATCAACCAGTTATTTATTTTTAAAAGTTCATTATTTACATTTTCCTGAAGTCTAACTATGTTGTTGTCTTCTAAAAATAAAGTAGTGTCGTCAGCGAACATTGTTAATTTTAGAAGTTTAGAACTATTTATAATATCATTTATATATATTAAAAAAAGTATTGGTCCTAATACAGTTCCTTGAGGTACACCACAGTTTGAGAAATATTCATTTGATATTTCATCTTTAAATTGGAGAAATTGAGGTCTTTTTATTAAATAATTCTTTAACCAAAGTAATGGTAAGCCACGTATACCGTAGTGGTGAAGTTTATTAATTAATATGTCGTGATTCACAGTATCGAATGCTTTTTTAAAATCTATAAATATAGCTGTACATATTTTATTGGAATTTATACTTCTCGAAATCATAGTTTCTAAATTAAAAATTGCATTGAGAGTACTTGATTTTTTTCTAAATCCAAATTGGGAATCACATATGATGTTATATTTATCTAAAAAAATGACTAGTCTATTATAAAATAATTTTTCAAGTATTTTTGAAAATATACAAGTCAATGAAATAGGCCTATAATTTTCAAACAGATTTTTATTTCCGGATTTATATAAGGGAATAATACGTGACGCTTTTAGAAGAGTGGGTATCTCTCCAGTTGAAAATTTAGAGTTAAAAATGTTTAAAAGTGTAGAAATAAAAGATGGGTAAATTAACTTGATTAAAAACATTGATAATTTATTTATATCTAAAGATTTCTTAGGTTTAAAGTTTTCAATTACTCTAATGAGTTCGTTTTCTTTAATTGGTTCTAAAAAAAAAGAATTTAAATTTGGTTGTTTTAAAAATTGATTAAAAGAATATTGACTAGTGGGTGGTATTTCTGCATCTAGAGTTTCTCCAACTTTGCTAAAATAATTATTGAAATTATTTGTAATGTATGTATTATTTATATATTTTATATTATCTTTTACAATAAAGTCTGGTAATATAGCGTCTTTTGTACTTTTCAATATATTATTTATTACATTCCATTTTACTATCATTACAATTATGTAAAAGATTGTGATAATATTCTTTTTTATATTTTTTAATATTTAATTGGAATTCTCTTTTCACAGTTTTATAATTTGATAGATTTTCGGGAGTTTTATTTTTTATATATTTGATATATAATTTTTGTTTTAATTTACTGTGTTTTTTTACTTTGTGTGTATATAAAGGATGTATATCTCTCAATATATATATATATATATATATATATATATATATATATATATATATATATTATATTTATTATATTTATTATATATATTATATATATATAATATATATTATATATATTAAATATTATATATATTATATATATAAGTATATTACGTGTATACGTAGTATATACAAGGACATACGTGTCCTTGGTATATTTATAGACAGAGTATATCTATTATGACATACCTATATCTAGAGGCGGGTGTTTCAACTCCGAAAGCGCGAGCTCCGATATCGAATTAACTATTAGTCATATATTTTTTGCGCCGGTTATGAACCACAACCTATACATACACACACATACACACACACATACACACACATATATATATATATATATATATATATTAAATTTAACCATAGCGTCTATCGTACTTGTATCACATTCTCGACACCTCCACAGCAGTCCTGTGTCATTGTGATCGTTCCATATATATCCATCGAAATGCCTGTACCACAATACAAAGTATTCCACCTGTGTCATTGATCGCAATCTAGTGCATTTTCAATATTCGAAATATCAATATTACAGATAATACACTGATAGACCATATTATTAGAATGATATTAATCTATGTGGCTGTTCTTATATAGGTTATTTTTAGCCAAATATCTAAAAATAGAAGAAATATTAATTTAAATAAAAAAACTATTTTAATTATGACATTTAATTTTTTATATCATACCATATATACATTAATAAAACTTTACAATAAATTCTCTTCCCTAATCACATAGTAATCTCTTTGGTTCCTCCCATCTTTATCATGTATATAATATATATAATACATATATTAAATATATAAATCTATTTTATAAATACTTCAGAAAATATTTGATTTTTGAAAATACTCCATTAGCACATTTATTTTTTAATGGATACAAATTCCAAAATAATCTGTAAATGTGGGAACATAATTATTTCCATTAGTTGTTGTTGTAAGACGTCCACATACCTACTAGTGCAATCGCCTCATTTACTACGATAGTATGTAGCCTAGGTGATTGCGTTTTAATATTATCATGTTGCATGCATTTTAAATATCTATTTACCTTTATTATATTTTATAAATTATATATTTATATTTATTCTCATATTCTGTATTATTAAATTTATTAGATACATAGGTATGTAAACTAACATAATTTTAGACATGTATTTTCATACCATCCAACAGTATTTAATGGATAATTTATCCTGTGTACTATTTATGCCACTATGACCTCCAGTTTTGTCATGATAATATTTGAATATAAATAATATTGTCCATATCATGAATTACATCTTTATTTAATATTCCTGATATGCTTTTATTAGCACATCGATTATTCATATCAAATAAAGCTATAGTATATGAAATATGATTCACTTTTACCTTCAATCTTTAATTTATAATTTTTTTCATTAATTTGTACGAATATAAAATTTATAATATAGGATATTATAATATATAATATATTATAGAATCATATCGTTATTGTATAATTGAATAAATATAACACAGACAAATTATACAAATCGCGAACGCGAGATCCTAAGACTTACACCAACACACAGACAGACATTTTCGCTAATATAGTATAGATATATAATACATTTATATTAAATATATAGATTTAGAGGTTGAACTGAATTATAAATAATATGAAACGTTTAAAAAAATGTTAAATATATATAAGTTCTCAAACTAACTTGTTAATTTGAAAGTCATCATTAATGTTTAAAGAAGTATTTATATCAGATATAATCCCATACTGGAAATTCATTTTAGTACTAATTTAACATTCACAGATCTATATACATATTTTATCGTAAATATAATTTATAACTAATAATAAACTAATAAATATAAATATAACTTTTTTATGTTGAGATAATAATATACAAATATAGATTTAAAATACATATTAAATTTAATAAGAATAACAAATATATAATTATTTACAAAATAAAAAGCTCATAAATATATTTAATAATATATATAACTAATATAAAAAAATAAATTTAAATTATTGATATATTTACAAAACTACAAAATAAAAATCAAATATATAGTTAAATTTAAAAAGATAAATAATGTTTTAAAATAATAACATCTCCAATACCATGTTGATAATCATATATATCTAATATATATATATATATATTTTATAATTTGATGTATTATTTACAACATATAATGGTAATGATATGAATATTCAAGGACTTCAAATATATGCACATACAAAAATTATGTTCTCTATATAATCACAATATAACACATTTTTACCAAACTTGTATTCATCTATATATATTCCTTTAATAATTTAAAGACCAATACTAAGTTTTTTCTAAATTCCTTCATACACACATTTATCATACACTTCTAGACTATTTATGTTTTTATTTAACTTCACGATACTTTGTAATTTATTCGGAAAAAATAATGGATATTCATATTTTACTTTTGAATAATTTGTTTGTTTATCTAATATAGAATTATTAGTCATATAGATTGATTGTTTACTTTGTCTTTTCTCTGCCATTAACTTTGTAATATTTTAATGTTATTTACTTTTACGAATTATGTCTTTATAATACTCATTAATTGTTTTATATCCTATTTTCCAAGTATAAATCATAGGACCATATTTTTCGATATGTGATGCAAAGTGAATAGAATAATGACGTTTCGGTTGTATACTTATGAGGAAAAAGAGGAAAAAGAGTTTAAAAATTAAAATTAAAACTCCATTTAAAATTTTAAATAAAGGATATATTTATGCTTAAAGAATGTGAGTATATATTTTCAACTATTTTAAAACATTGTAATATATGATGCCATGCTTTATTCTCATGTGGAATTAAATGTCCTATAATTAATGGTAAATTATGAAGTAAGCACCATGTTTGTGAGTGTGTTGGTTTTATTCTAATTTTCTGTTTAATGAAGGAAAGAGAAAATGGTTTATTTATATCTAATTAACTATATTTAAAAGTTTCTATATACATATTTAGGTTATCTAAAGTAAATTTGTCAGATATAATTAAATAGTTAATTAGTGTCAGATATATATATATAAAACTAGACTTAATGTTTTATGAATAACCCTGGATTATTCAACAATTTATATTTTTTAATTGGAATTGTTTTAAATTATTTGTGAGTGTGTTTGTTTTATTCTAATTTTCTGTTTAATAAAGGAAAGATAAAATGGTTTATTTATATCTAATTAACTATATTTAAAAGTTTCTATATACACATTTAGGTTATCTAAAGTAAATTTGTCAGATATAATTAAATAGTTAATTAGTGTCAGATATATATATATATAAAACTAGGCTTAATGTTTTATGAATAACCCTGGATTATTCAACAATTTATATTTTTTAATTGGAATTGTTTTAAATGGATAACAATACATTACATTGAATTTACTAAAAAATATAATTATTATTAGTATATCTAAAGCCTTCTGAATTATTTTCTTCATTTTACTACTGTTCATATTTA
Source organism: Osedax fenrisi (assembly GCA_964019155.1). Taxonomy (NCBI): domain Eukaryota; kingdom Metazoa; phylum Annelida; class Polychaeta; order Sabellida; family Siboglinidae; genus Osedax; species Osedax fenrisi. The sequence continues at coordinate 77,496,720 of OZ025243.1, forward strand.
GCTTTCCAGTTATATGTTTGTATATCTTTATAATTTATATAAATTATATTATATTTTCTTCCCCTTATCATTGATAGAAGATCACTATAATCTTTTAAAATATATCTAGATAACCTCTCCAAGCCATATTCTGGAACCTCTCATCTTGTTTGTTAATACATTATTAAATAAATTATAATTATTAAAAATGAAATTGAAGGTTGAAATTCCTTGGCAGGTAATTCATAAGTCCGAAATCCACTTTATATTACGATACCTTGACGAGGTAAAGTGGCTTCTATCTATGTATGTATATATACATCTATAGATCTAAATCGTAATCACTTGAATTTTAATGAATATATTACTTTTATTCTATGGTTAAATTAATTTATTTATATATTAGTACTCCTTAATATTAAGTTGAGAAGAGGATTACCAGATGATGTAAGTATAATATTAAAAGTTAATAAAAAGGAGTACTAAACCCGTCTGAAATAACGGAAACAGTTTCAGACAAGTTTATCCACTTTTTAAATCCATATAAATTCATATTAGAAATGATACCTTCTTCTTTGATGTGCAGAAGAAATACCACAATATAAAGGAATTACATTTAAGGAAGCCTGTCATATCAATCTACTAAATAGGTCCCGTCTTCTGAATATTTGATATAATATAATATTTTAAAGAGATTATTAATGATTAAGTAATATTATTTCTATATCTTATTAAATATGATTGTTTTATAAAATGTTATTTATTAAATAGTATTAAGTATTTAAATAAACAATAAATAATTATAAAATATATATTGTAATTTATTTTTTGGTTTATACCCAATTTAGGAACACTTTTACCGAACGTACCCAGTGAGGGCAGCGATTATATAATAGGTGAGGAGCAATAGCATACGCAATTTCTTCTGGCGCAAATTATACCCGCGCATTAAAATTATGATTCATATTATATAAATCATATATGTATTCATATTTATAAATGGAAATTATAGGGTATAAGTCCTTGATTATAGTATATTGTATAGTATACAATGTATAATATACAATATACAATGTATATCCTATATGTACTATACATAATGTATATGCTAATATATATGTATATATTATAAGTACATACAATATAAATATAGTATATATGTATGTATATGTGTGTGCATTAGAGCGGCTTGAAAAATATAAAATTTTCAGATAATTTATCGTTTCAGTGAAATAATATTAGAAAAAATGTTATATACAAAATAATACAAAATAATACAAAAAAATTAACTTAATTCGTAAAATATTGAATAGTCTTGTAATATGACTTTCAATTTTAACATAGGATTGATAGGAAATCTTATAATGGAGTAGATACAAAATTAATTCAATTCATTTTTTAATATACTTCCTATTAATGAATTTTGTCATAAGATATATATATACTAGAATGGAATATTATTAACAGAATAGATGAAAAAAACAATTTTTAAATAATTATTTCTTTATAATTTTATCATTTCTAGGATTGAACTTTTTATATTTATTATTTATCGAATATTTTTTGTTTTTTGTTTTTAATCAAAAATAAAATTCAGATCAAGTTTATTATATTCTTAATAAATATATAATATATATTTACTATATATGATTATAAAAAAAAATTTGTTAAAATATTTTTCTAGGAATAATTTGAATTTTAATGATTTCTATAGAACAAATAAATATTTTCAAGGAAAGATGAATACAAAATATCTAGGACCTAATCAATTTTTTTTTTTTTACCATAATATAATTTTAATTATCATCGAGATGACCGCAATAAAATTTTTTTTATATTATATTTTTTTCTAATTTAAAAAAAATAAAAATATTTGTAACTATAACAAATTTAAAATCTGAGTTTGTTAGATACATATTTTGATTTAAATATACTTAAGTCTCTTAAATGCTTATTAAATATATAATTAAATTAGAAGACGATATCAATTAATTGGTTGTCAAGGTAAAACTAAAGATAAATAAATGCTACGCATGCGCAGTAAATTTAATAATAAACAAGTATTTTTCCTATAAAATGTTATTAAACATCAAATTGACAACTCAATTGAGTATAGTATAATATACATGAGTATAATATACACAATGTGTAGTTGTTACACTACTGTTTATATATATTATATGTTTATAGTTTTTACTGAAGCAACATATTTAATGATTGACGAGCCATCCATGTGTGCACGTATGTATGTATTATTTAGTAGAATATATATATATATGTATATAATTTTTTGTGGTATAGTGAATTATGCACATGGTTTGTAGACTAGCGTTGTAGTTAGTATCCCTCTAGCTACATCCACCACCTAGCCATAAAAAGCGAAAAGGAAGGCCGAGAGTGTAAGTCATTTCCTGATGGTTTTATGGTTCTACAAGTCAAGACTCCTTCAATACCTCCAAGTGGCATACCACGGTAAACTGTTTACTTAGTATCCAGGCTAAATTGTAGGAGATCTAGGAGAAGGTAACTCTGATTCCAAATATTTCTGCTGCCTTGTAGTAATACCTCTTTAGGTAAAGGCTAAGAGAGTGCAACTCTGAATTCAAACGCACTGCTATAGGAGTTGCGCCCATAGCAGTATTAGCAAATGAAAGACATGACAAGTACAACAAACAACACTATGGTTAAAGTCCCTAATATAACCTTCCCTATAACCGAAACGATCTCTAAGGAGAAGTATGACGGACCTACTCCAAACCCGCAAGGAAGGGTAGATCTTGAGAAACGCTTAGGTAATAAAGCCAAACTACTAAGATGCAAACGAGAAATCATTGTATCAACTGAACGTTAGAACAATTCGAGAAGAACATAAACAACTAGAACTCAAGTATAATTTCGAAAGCCATGATCTAGATATTCTTGGAATACAGGAACATCGAATTATGCATGATGAAACTGTTAAGTATAATACTATTGGACATAGCACACTTATAACAACATCAGCATGGACAAATAATCAAGGTGAATCAACAGGAGGAATTGGTATAATGTTAAACAAAAGATCAATAAACTCACAAGAGATGCTCACTTGCAAGAGATGCTCACTCGAGTCGAAAAATCAGCAAAATGAGTAGGACTAAGCATGAATACAGGGAAAACAAAATACATGAGCTACAATACCATTCAACAGTTTAAAATCAATGCTATAGATGGGTCAAATCTGAAAATGGTTGAAGACTTCAAGTACCTAGGTACATGGATAGACAGCAGTGCAACAGATTTAAAAATCAGAAAAGCGCTTGCTTTGAGAACATGTCATAAAATGAGGAATATCTGGAAGTCAACTCTTAGTAGGAAAATGAAACTCAGGCTCATGCACACCACAGTTGAATAGGTTCTGCTGTACGGATGTGAGAATTGGACTCTCACAAAAACACTACTAAAACAACTTGATGGCACATACACTCGAATTCTACGAATGATATTAAACTTACATTGGTCTCAGAAAGTTACTAACTAAGTACTATATCCCCATAGGGGCTATAGAAAAAATATCTACAAAGATAAGACGTCGATTCTTAAAGTTTGCTGGACATTGCCTACGTAGAGATGATAAAGTTGTTTCGGACCTAGTTCTTTGGGAACCTACTCATGGAACTAGAAAACGGGGAAGGCCACCAGAAAGCTACCTTAGTACTCTGGAGCGCGAAACTGGAATACCGGCGAGCGAGATGAGAGTAGCTATGGTGAACCGTGCTGTTTGGAGAACTTTTACTGTCCGGGAAACAACAATCTCGAAATAAGCAAGTAAGCAAATATATATAATAATATATTATTAATAATATCAATAATATATATATATATATATATATATATATATATATATATATTATATATATATAAGATATATCTCTTGATATATCTTATAAAGATATATAAATATAAATATATATATATATATATATTATTGATATTATTAATAATATATTATTATATATATATATATATCTATAAATGCATATATATAATGCATTGCACACACACATACATATACACACTCACACATACACACACAAAAAACACACACACATACATACATACATCAGGGCCGACTTAAGCATACTATGGGCCCCGGGCAAAAAAAACACATGGGCCCCATAATAATTTTTATAACATATATTAATAGTGTCATTCTAGCAATAACTATTATATTTATAACTATTAAATTTATATATATATATACAGTCAACTATCGGTAAGTCGTACTACGGATAAGTCGGACACATTTAATTGGTTTGGTTGGATTTGTATCTAGTTCCATTCTAAATTAATCGGATAAGTCGGATAAGTTGGATTGGATAAGTCAGACTTTTCTATAAGTCGGACATATATTATTGTCATTTTTATGATTTTATACTGGATAAGTCGGACTTTTTATAAATTGTCAGAAATATTTGCTTTAAATAATGAATATTATAATGTTAGTAAGTAATATTAATGAATACAACATTTTATGTTGTTGATTGGTGCATAATTCCACATTTCGGTAACCCTTTAACTCGCGCTGCTCATCTCATGTCTTATTTGCATGATATTCTGAATCTCGCTAAGTCGGACCTTTTTCCCGGTCCCTTGCGAATCCGACTTAACGGGAATTGACTATATATAGGTTATATTATTATTCTATGCATAATACAATTATGTACAAATATTTAAAATCTTTAAATTTGGATTTTTATAAATGTTAGTTTTTCATATATATCTACATGTTTCGTGTGAAGGAGGTGCCCTTCAATATATGTATAATATATAGAGGGGTAACTCATTCACTCCATGGATGGACATATATATTAAGTTGCACCCTTACATTCATTGCAATATAATATTGTATAAGATAATAAATTAATTAATTAGTAAAAAATAAAAATGATATAGGTATAATTAAATATTTATATTACTCGATTTCATTTCTAAAAAATGAGTAGTATGTATTGATTATAAATTTCATTAATTAGCTTTGATTATAAAGATAATGTATCCATACTTAAGTATTTATTATGTCAGAAAATGTCATAGAAAATTATTTATAAGTTTAAGTTTCGAGAAGCTTAAGCTTATATCTCTCAAGTTTAATTATTTGCCATTAAATACAAGGTATATTCGGATGAAAATGTCTACATTTGTATATATATATAGCCCACCACATATTGTATATATTAATGTTTGTATAGTCCATTCACAGAGCTAGAGAGAATTTTTCTTTTAACTTTCTCTCTAGCTCTAAGAGTCCATTCCTTTGAGGTGTATATAAATACAGTATAATATTTATTAAAAAAATGTTAATTATTTTGAGAAAAATAATTTTGAAAATATGTTATTAGTCTTAATTACTATTATACATCTATATAAAATACCGTTTTTCGTAATTTATAATCAATATAATTGTTTATATGTCAGAAAGTATAGTTAATATATATCTGAATCATTTTAATTTTAATAAAAAAAACGTTAATAAATATTTGTTTTCTCGATGTAGTGTTTAATACTGAAGTATGTACATGTAATACATTTATCTAGTATCATTAATCGCTTCCAGGTTTATCAATCAAATATTTATCAATTCGTTTCATACTATTTCATCTGATAATCTGATATGTGTGAGGTAGTATATGGTGTTCACTATTAGCATGTGCTCAACATATTCATTTACGTGTTACCGTAATATCTTCATGTAAATTTCAAAATTTTTGTAAAATTCACTTTTCTCATATGCCTAAATAACTCATATTTAATTAATTTATTATATTATTTTTATTTATTTAATTAAAATTAATAGTATATAAGAAAATAGAATGTATAAAAAATACTGTTTATAAATATTTTTTTTTAATAAATAGTAAAAAAATTTTTCTCAAATAATTTATGGGCCCCCCAAAATGTTGGGCCCCGGGCAATTGCCCGGTTTGCCCCCCCCTTGAGCCGTCCCTGATCCTACACCTCTGGTTGCTACTAAATTCAGAGAATGTGCTGAACATTAGACCGGTTCGTTCGATTCAATTTTTAATCCTTCATATAAAATATAATACATATCTATATTTTAGTATAATATGTGTTAATAATTTTTATAAAAAAATAGTTACCTTTGGTCACGAAGCATTTAAAGTTTGAAATATAAATTATTATTTTAAGATAAAATCTATAATATTCCATGTATAATAGTAATAACACCATCTTATTATCTTTGATGTTTACAAATATTTAAATTAATATTTAATATTAATTATGTATTTGTATTATATTTAATGAATTAATATAATATATACCATTATTTATATTTATTATTAATATATATATTATTAATATAATCTATATTTCATGTTTATATCTACAAATTACCAATATTAATGTCTCCTAAAACTCGAGAAAATACACCATTTTACAAAGTATTTATTTCAAAATAATTCAAAAAAATAATTAATTTTTTAAAATTAATATATATAATTATACTTTACATAAATTTGAGTGATCAGATTGTATTGAATTGTGGATATAAATTAGATATATATGTCCTTTATACAAATATAATTAAAAAAATTAAAAAATATGTAAACTTATTTTGTATTTCATATTTCAAATAAAAATCCAAAAAAATTTAAAAATGATGTTAATTTTTTTTCTAAATGTTATTATTATTATCTATAAATTATATATTTTAATTTTTTAAATTAAATTGTAATAATTTATTTATATTAAATTATACGATTTTTAGATATTTTTTTTGACTAAAATTATTTTATAAAATTTGGGCATCTAGATTGTTATGAAAAATATTTTGTACTGTTAATACTACTTGTTATATATGTTTCTAGGATATATCCATAGTTGGCTTAAAAAAAATCATCCAATTTTATAAAAATGGAATAAAACTTATTTCTATATCTCCCCCATGTTAACTTTTGTATGTATTCAATGTTAAAATAAAAAGGTCTCGTGACATAATACTATTTAAGATATAGGTCTAAAATTTTAAACACTTATTCATCATAGCATACATAATTGTCACAGATGTGAAGGTTTATAAAATTCTAAAAAAAAAACTAGTACGAACCGGTCTACTGAACATGGTATCCATATAGCTAAAGGGTTTACATCTTTTATAATGGCCTGCATTCCGTTGTACTTTCCTGACATATTACTGGCAAAAAAAATCATAAAAAAAATCATAAAAAAATCATATTCCCATAATTCGGGGGCCCCCAAAAATCGGGGGCCCCGGACAAATGTCCGGCTTGCATTCCCCCCCCCTTAAGACGGCGCTGACATACATACATAAATGGTATTTATTAAATACACACACATACACATATATCTTAAATGTTATGTAGTATCTGTTGAACTTACAAGAATTAAAATAATAATTATATATTAAATCACGCCCCTAATCACAGAAATATATTATTTAATTCATTACAATGATTTCACGCACTGCATTCCTAAAAAATGTTCCTAAATTGGGTATGCACGTATTTTTTTTATTAAAAAAATACGGTTTAGAGTCTAAACTTTAGACCGATCTATTGCGAGCTTGCGCTGTAAACGTACGCAATAATATACGCCCTTGAACGTAAAGCCCTAAATATGATTAGGGGATTAGAAGGAAGTGATTTAACAAGGAAAATATAAATACACTGAGTAAATAGTCCGCGAGAAAATATATGTTAAAATAGACAAAAGTATAGGAAGGACATACGTCCTTGATTATAGTATATATCTGTATATATTATAAGTACATACGATATCAATATAGTTCCTTACAACCTGCGTAATGTAAAGTATAAATAATATATAATATATGTATAATAATATACCGTAATGATGAGAAAACTGTTATAATAATGGTCTTATAAATTAATGTGTTCTAAATATTTTAGTTTTTAATTTATTCTAAATTAGAATTTACTTAATTGTAATGCGAATATTGTACGTATATAGGAGTTTTATATAGTTTATAAAAGACTGTTTAATTACAAGTAGAAGCAATATATAATATGTATAAAATAACATAACACAACGATACGTACATTATTAGAGTAATGGACCTATAAGTTTTTTCCTAAGAACATTAATTTTCGTAAATAATATAAATATCACGTTTGGATTTACTTAATTGTAATGCGAATATTGTACTTATATAGGAGTTTTATATAGTTTCTGAAAGAATGTTTAATTCCAAGTAGAAGCAATATATAATATGTATAAAATAATATAACACAACGATACGTACATTATTAGAGTAATGGACCTATACGTTATTTTCTTAAAAATAATTTTCGTAAATAATATAAATATCACGTTTGAATTTACTTAATTATAATGCGAATATTGTACGTATATAGGAGTTTTATATAGTTTATGAAAGACTATTTCATTACAAGTAGAAGACATTTATTATATTTATATAATAATATAACACAACGATACGTACATTATTAGAGTAATGGACCTAATTTTCATAGACATTATTATCCTCAATTAATTTTCGAAAATATTATAAATATTAAGTTTGAAATTACTAAATTATAATGCGAATATTATACATATATAGGAGTTTTATATATTTTCTTAAATACTATTTAATTACAAGTTGAAACAATAAATAAAATATGCATATATTGATAAAATAACAATACGTAAATTGATAAAGTAATGGTACTAAATTAGTAACTAATTATTTTTCTAAAATTACTTAATTACTTTCGATCATATATCCAAAATAGTATTAAGGTAAACGGTATAATTGTGTAATAAGGTAATAACATTATATGTAAAATGTTGTATTACGAATTATAATATAAACAAAAATGAATTTTAGTATATAACTCTAGGTAGGTATATAACCTAGGTATATAACTCCTACTCCTATATTCTAATTTTATATGTTTGTCTAAATGTCCAGTTTGATTCTCACTCATGGAATATTTTTTTAATCTTTTTACAATAGGAATAATTACCTATATAATTACATTTTTAATATATATATATATTATATTTTAATATATAATAATACATTATTCTTGTATGTTAAAATATTGTATGTTTATATATTAGAATATTGTATCTTGTATGTTATATGTTAAAAGATAAAGGGACTTTTAGTAATGCATGATATATTAAATAATATTGTAAAAAATATTAATTATAAATTTAAGTAATAATTTATAAACAGCAAACATTTTCGGCAGATTTAAAGCAGATTTAAATATATCTTATATGTTTTGATTATTAAATCAGAATCAAAGCAGAATTAAAGCAGATTTTAATAGTTATTTATTAAAGCAGTATATATCTGCTTTAAAAACGTTTTAAATATAGAGAATCAGAAGTTAAAGCAGATTTTAAGCAGAATTAAGTCAGATTAAAATATATCTTATATGTGATGATTATTAAATCAGAATAAAGCAGAATTAAAGCAGATTTTAATAGTTATTTATTAAAGCAGTATATATCTGCTTTAAAAACGATTTAATTATAATATCGATGACTCATAAAATATAGGAAATATAAGAAAATATTGAATTTTAACATTTATTATTATTTCAAAATAAATAATAAATATTTTAATATGATAATAGGTACATATTTAATATTTTATATTATTATATATTATTAATATATAAATACTATATTAATGGATTAATATTTTATTGCAAATATGGAATAACAAATATGTTTAGATATACATGTACCTACTAATTATAATGATATTAAAAAATATGAATAGGATATTATTTAAAATACTAATTAAAATTGAAAAATAAATACGATATAATAATAATAATGATAATAATTATTATTATATTAATTATAATAATTATAATAATCATAATAATTATTATAATATATTATAGGGGAGAGTACTCGAATACCGACACCCTAACAATAAATCACCATAACTTTATTATTTATCAATTACATATTTCCAAATTTTAGTTATAAGTATTAAGTATGTATTTTGTATTATTTAATTTAGATTGTTTAACTCTGAGATAACAGGGGTGTTAATATTACAGGCACTGCCTCGAATACCGACACCTTGTCACATAATATCGACACCCTAAATATATCGATATTTAGATATACCATATATTATTTAATATCCACTATCCAATCAGAATTAAATGCGCGTTACTTTTAGTTTATACATGAAATTCATACGTTGTTTTCCTATAATTAATTTTCGAAAATATTAAATATTTTATAATATATTATGAATATTAAGTTTTAAATTACATAATGCGAATATTGTACGTACATAGGAGTTTTATATAGTTTCTGAAAAACTATTTAATTCCAAGTAGAATCAATTCCAAGTACCTATATGTGTATATTATTAGGTATGTCTATTATTTATGAATATTACCATAACACACGCACATTATAAACAAATAACGCTGATTGGTTAAGGGGATGTCCCAGTGTTCAAAATGATAAAAAAAAAATTATTTTGTATTTAATTTTTATTCCATAATATTAATAAATGTAGTGTGTTTTTGTATCTGTATAAATATCAGCTGCGAATTCAATCTAGAAATTCCATAAAATTGATTTCTAAATTGTTATATTATCAATAGATATGTATACTTTCAAATTTCAAATGCTGTTTTCTCAGAATAATTATTTCGCGCTAGGTATTTGTGTATAAACTTAGGTATAACAAAAACTAGTATATGTATTCTACTAATTTGTATTGCATTATATAAATAACATATATATGAATACTATTACAGGCGTAATTTTCTAAATTTGTATATGTAAAGTTGCAAAAAATAACAATTTCTATAGAAATTCCGTAAATTAAAAAATTAAAATGTGTGCATATATATATATATATATATGTTATATGATATATATTATATAACATATATATATATATATATATGCACACATTTTAATTTTTTAATTTACGGAATTTCTATAGAAATTTTTATTTTTTTGCAATTATACACATACAAATTTAGAAAATTACTCATGTAATAGTATTCATATATATGTTATTTATATAATGCAATACAAATTGGTAAAATACAAAGTATAGTTTTTGTTATACCTAATTTTATACACACATACCTAGAGCGAAATAATTATTCTGAGAAAACAGAATTTGAAAATATATAAATACATTATATATCATATATAATGAATATATAAACCACTTTTTATGTTATTTCTAGACTGTTTTCATAAATAATTTTTTTACAGATATTAAAAAACAAATAATAGTGTTATAAAATAAAAAAAATTTTAAATAAAAAATTATTTTCACCAAAACAAGGTCTGTGACATCCCCTTAAAGGGTGTCGATATTAAATGCAATTGGGATGTCGGTATTATGAACATGTATGTTGCTTAGGTAAACGTCAATAGCTTTGTAACAAATTATGAAAAATGCAAAATCTCTTCGGCACATTGTAAAATATATTAGATCTATACGATGTATTTAAAATATTTAAAATATATGAATTTTCAAATGATTGAGAATCCATATTGTACTTCAAATATTTCATAAATTTAGAGTTGTACCGAAAAAAATCCCTTTTTTGTTTATAATTAAAAAAATATAAATATTAAAAAAAAAAATATACTTATATGAATTAGAATTATATTGATTAACATTTTATACATTTATTATTTTTTGATTGGAATTATATTTTATGAGATCTCTAGGGTGTCGATATTACGTGCATGTCGATATTAGAGCACTCTACCCTAATAATTATATTAATTATTATATTAATAGTAATTATTCTATATAAGTATTATATAATTTATGTTTCCTACTATATACAAAGAAAACTATACTTTTTTCTATATTTAAAATTAAATTCCTAACGGTTCTTATAATTATTATAATAATAAATTCAGATATTTCGTTTTATTATACTAATTATGAAGTTCGATTGAGAAATATTAAATAAGATTTTTCGTATAAATATTATATTAATATTCAGATATGTCGTATATATTTTATAATTTACATATTTATATTTATTACTATATAAAAATATTTGATTTTATCTGGAAATTATAAATCTATCTTGATTCAAAAATATCAAGACTCTAAATTGTAATAGATTAAATCATTCATTAAATGTAATTAATTATACATAATATATTTATAATAAATGTAATATAATATTATAATCTAAGGTATTATAGGTTAATGATATATTAAAATAAATTATTTTGTGAATACATATCTTGGCCGCCGATATATTTCAAAGTTCAAGTTGGACGTGCTTATTAATATGTGAGTTAACATAATTATTTTAACTGGTATGCACCTACCAAACCATGGTTTGGTAGGTTTTAGTTTTAATAATTCCATGTTTTTTTAGCTGAATTACATACCGAGTGATCCTATAAAACCATATATATATTTAGTCACCCATAACTTAAACTTTGAAAAGTATTAGCGGCCATGATGAGTTGTATTCGATTATTTAATAATTTAAATACTTTAAAATTAAAAGTGTTAATATAGAAAAATTATTCTAATAGAATCTATAGAATTTCTCTATATATTTGTAAATGGAATTATTATAATTATTATATTTTTATATTTATTAGTAAATTAATAAATTATCTTTCTAAATTACCTGTATTTTATAATATTTATCATGAAGATTACTTTTTATGCTTATTATGATACTGGACGAAATCCGCACATTGAAACTTAAAAATATGCATATCGTATAATAAAAACACATAATTACGCTTAAGAGTTGTAAGATATATTAAATATTATCTTAATATAATTATTATGATAATATGTTTCCTATTATAATTACTCCACATATTTTATATATTATATTACAAACTAATGATACAATTAATATAAATTATCAACTTTATATTACGGTGTTGATAATTTATTAATACCTCATATAGTGCATAAGTCATGCTTAAACAATATTGATAGACTATAATACATCGTATATCATATATATATATATTATATTAGTTACAATATATATTACGTTTTACTAGTGATATTAAATATATAAAATATAGCTGGTGCAGATTATTCACCATAACCCTTATTATAATTATTGTATGTGAACAAATTGTAACAGAGGGAAGTCGGCACACTTAAAATTAAAAGTCACGATTAAATATAGGCTAAATACTTATATATGGGATTAAATGTGATAATATTTTATTGTAACGTGTGTTTTAATTACAATCTAATTATATGTGTTTAAAATCTAACATCTTATCGTTTAAAATATACTGATTTTTCATTTCAAACGTGCCGACTTTCTCCAGCTACCGATAACATATATTTCATATAATATAAAACATGCATTCTAATTACAATATAATTATATGTGTTTAAATCTACCATCTTATCGTTTAAAATCTACTGACTTTTAATTTCAAACGTGCCGACTTCCTCCAGTTACCGATAAATTATATATCATATAAAACGTGCGTTCTAATTACAATTTAATTATATGTGTTTAAAATCTACTGACTTTTCATTTCAAACGTGCTGACTTCCTCCAGTTACCGATAAAATATATATCATATAATATAAAATGTGTCAAGTGAATGTAAACGTTTACAAATAAAGCTTACACATATATTTACCGCATCTATATATATATTTGATACTTTGATATATTTATACTAAATCATTAAGTTAATGCCACTTAATAATAACAGGATCATCAGGCATACCGACGAACTAGCGAATTACTTAATTTGATGGAAGTCAAAGAACTGAATACGAAATAGAGGGAGACAATCCAATACATTCATAGAAATCTTAAAGAACGACTGCGATTGTGAAGAAGAAGACGAATAAAGAATACTGATATTGGACAGAGATATATTCGAGTGAGAAATCTACTAAAGTAAAGTAAGTAATAATAACAGATGAATTAAACTTTACGATGTATGCATTCACTAAATTATTCACTATTCATTTTTATTAGGTGTATATATTGATGTATGTACATAAGTATAATAACTATATTTTCAAACTAATATGTGCATTCGATGTCTGCCTCAATTTTTGGACGTATTTCGCATACAGTTACAAATTCATTCAGTTAGCAAATAAAATATTGATTAATACATATATACTAAAAATGTAAATAAATTAATTAAATATTTTATATCGTGCGAATAAAAATTATATTATATTATGTGAAAATATCTTGAAAAAATTAATCAAAGTGGTTATATAACAGTATAAAATATATCCCTAAGTATATCTGCCTATAGTATACCACAACTAGTATTTACTAGCAATGACAATAACTAAATTTCCTATATCCCTACAAATATATGCCTATAGTACACCACTACCACTAGTTGTTACTAGCAATGACAATAACTAATGTTTCTATATCTCTACATAACATAATAAAATAAAATAAAATAAATAAATAATTAATCAAGTTATCCAAATATATAAATCATATATAAATATTATTTTATTTTTTTAGATATGAAAGACGAAAGGTCATCTCGACCACTCAAATCCAAGAATAATCTGAGGTTACCGTCTATACAGAGGAGCCCCATTAATGTTCAAGATAAAGAGGCCGCATCTTATGAAAATCAAATGGTAATTAAATTTATTTATTTTAATTATTATTAATCAATTATTTTAAAGATAGTAACTACTGAAGAGCTGAATGGTTTACTCACAATATACTAAGAAGTATCTGAAAGAACTTTGACTTTTAATGAACTTTAGAACGGGCATTATGCTATAATGACAATAGAATTTTAATAAATATATTATTTAATTATTGGTTTTGTCTTCTTTTAGTTAGATAATTTAAATCACATTTAAATCATTTTTTCACTATTTAAAGTAATCAGAATGTAAGCAGATTTATAGCAGAATTAAAACAAATGTAAAGCGTTTTAAACTGTTTAAAGTAATCTGAATTAAAACAGATTTAAAGAATAATTAAAAACAGAATTTAAGCCTATTTAAAGCAGAATTAAAACAGATTTAAAGCGTTTTAAACTGTTTAAAGTAATCAGAATTAAAGCCGAATTTAAAACAAAATTTAAGCAGAATTAAAACAGATTTAAAGCAGTATAATTAAAGCAGAATTTAAGCAGATTTAAAGCTGAATTAAAACAGATTTAAAGCGTTTTAAACTGTTTAAAGTAAACAGAATTAAAGCAGATTTAAAGCAGTATAATTAAAGTAGATTATTAAAGCAGAATGTTCGAAAATCTGATTTAAATTTACTGCTTTAATTCTGCTTTAAATTTGCCGAAATTGTTTGCTGGGTAAAGTTGTTTTAACAAATTTAATATCAATTGTATAACATTAATATATTATATTTCAACATAATATTTTATTAAACAGTAAATATAATGAAATTATCAATTTATCCTTTAAATATAACTAGTAAACAATTAAAATAATATTAATATTAGTAATCTATTTATTTATAGGAATAATGTATTATTATATATTATATATTATTATATTATATAAAATATAATATACATATATATTAAAAATATAATTATATATTGTAAAAAGATAAATAACAGTATTCCATGCGTGGGAGTCGAACCACGGCATTTAGCCATACATCGATTACAATCGAGTAAGCTATAGTAAGATCAATACAAAATATCATTACTATTATTATATCAATACAAAATCATAAACTATAGTAAGACACCTCGCTAACCGACTCGGCTTATCTACTTTTTTATAAAATAGTTATCTTTAATAATAATGTGAATAGTTATGATTTAATTATAAAGAAAACTAGAATATAGAGATAAATACTAAAATTAGTTTTTGATTTCTATTATAATTCGTAATACAAAATTCTACTTATAATTATATTATCTTATTATACAATTATACCGTTTACCTTAATAATATTGTGGATATATGAACGAAAGTAATTAAGTAATTTTAGAAAAATATATATTACTCATTTTACTCATTCGTGATGTTAACTGCAGCGCATATTGTATCAGCTTATTTAAAAAAATTATCATTCATATCTTCAATTATATATTTCAATAGTACATATATTATAAAATAAATATATTAGTCTAATATAAAATGATAAAATTATCAATATTAATGTAATGTAAATGATGTATGTAAAATGAAAATTATTATAAAAATGAATCAATTTCTTCAACACTAATCTCTGTTTGTTTACCTTTTTGTTTATCAACAATGCGCGCGGATCTCGTACGCAAAAACGGCTAAGCTGTATATATAACGTGACTTACCTTGTTATAAAGATTCTCTGATTAGGTGGACATATAGTTATATATATATATATATTACATAGTTATTAATATATAGGATTGTGCTCTCTGTGCATATGTAACCTAAGTAAATTTTGTGTTTCTGAATATATATATATATATATTATATGTGGGCGTGTTTATAATTAACGCTATATGATTATAGTAGGCCGAGTCATTAATACTACTGAATTAATTATATTTATATTAGAACTAGAATATTATGACGCCCTAATTAACAAATCAATATATTATATTTCTATTTTCGATCATTTTTCGTTTGTTTTTACTATATAATTTATTTCTATTTCATATTATTTGTCTTTTATTTTACGGTGACGGTAAACAGTTTGAATTTATTTAATTTTGTTATTTCTTACTATTATTTGTATATTATTATAACATGTGTTATCGTTAGAACATATGTATACTTCGAACATATATTTCGACTATATATTTGCTTAAATAAATTATCAATCAATCAATAAATATGTTAGTAATAATTTCCAGAAATTAAATATTGACAAAACTGAATGAATATTAGTTCACAATACATCAAATTAAATATAAAACTATCATTAAAATAACAAACTTAGATTTAAATTTGATTCTTCTAGCAATATGGTTTCTATTATATCGATTTGATCATTGCTGATCATTACTGATTGATCATAAATAATAAACTATGTATTAATACAATATACCAAATACAGTAAATAAACGCCTACTAAATAAACACACATTAAAAATATAATTATCATATGCAGTGCTTACTAAACTTGATTACTACAATATATTATATATTAACTAACCAAATATATAATTAGAAACTATATAAAATAATAAACGCATCCTGTATAATTATATATGGATTTTCTAAAATAATATTTACTACCCCGTATCACTACCCATAGAGAGAGTTACATGGTGGAGGACATCATGGGATATTTATTATGTATTATTTAGTATATAAACAATATTAAATTAAATTAAACAAGTTAAATAAACAAATACAAAAACGGCGACAACGTGGAAAAGAAATATCACAATTTGACGCCATTTTAGCAAAGAAAATAATAAAATTTCAATTTTATATAAAACATCGAAACTGATTACAATTTAATGATCAATACATATATGCAACGCAATTCAAATACAATTTGAGAAATACAAAAATAATTTGAATTATACAAAATATAAACAAACATGATAATGGACTTGGCTCGACAACATAAAGAAATATTTCTTTAAAATATCACGAATCTCCGACTAGATGCTAGAGACCGAGCGGGATGGAGAATAGCTACCATGTACGTCGCTAGGGGTCGTCTTCGTCTCTACGGCACAAGTTAATAAGGTAGTAAACATTACATAGTTATAATCCCATTATGGGATATATACATTACATTAGGTAACACCCGGTAAAGATACAAAATATGTATTTTTATCGACAGTAATACGACCTTATTTTAATATATTTATATATTTTAATATTTATATTTTAATATTTATATTTTAATATTTTAATATTTTAATATTTTAATATTTTAATATTTTAATATTTTAATATTTTAATATTTTAATATTTTAATATTTAATATATTTTAATATAATTTACTTTGCATTTTATGTATGATGCATAATGCATTATAATTAAAAAGGTTAAATATCATTTATTATTACTAGAAAAAATATACTATATAATAAAATGATAACAAATCATGATAAAATATAAAATAAAAATTGTGATAATATGTTATAATATGATTATTATAAATTGATGATATTAAAATATTAAGAATAATTATATGTTGTATAATTCTAAAGTAATTGATATAGAGTGATATATGAATTATAGGAATATATATATATATATATATATATATATATATATCATACTATACATTAATAATGGAAGTGAAATTATGTTATAAAATCTTTCACAATTGTTGGTCCACGATCGGGTAATATTGTATGGTAATTAAATTTCAAAAATATAAGTGCATATTATTTATTTTTAATTTAAATTTAATCTAATATCTAGTTTATTTATATATTATTATGTAAATATAAATAATAGTAATTAAATTATATATAAATATATTAATTAGAAAAACCTTTGCAGTTTTAAGGAAATTATCATAAAACTTGTATTTGAAATAAGTATTTACTGAATAATTAAAAAAAAATAATAAAATACTATAATAATAGAATATATAAATATATTTGATTTTTATATTTCAGATTTTAACAATACGATACCAATAAAAATATATAGCCAATGGTCCAGATCGGGTATTCTCCACGGTAAAACCTACATAAAAAGGTAAAAAAATCAATATATTAAAATAAGGGTGTATTACGGTCGATAAAATAAAGAGTATATCATATAAGATATATAGAAAACCTTCTATAGAAGAGGAGGAAAACCGAGGTTAGTGCAGCATTTATAAATTATAAGACATAGTAATTAGCCATTTAAAACAAATTATATATAATAAATTAACTTATATTATTCATGTGGGATGTAATATTTAAATTAAATTTATATTTAATTAATAATATACATAAGGTTTATTTATACTGTATTTTATTTTGAATAGTTACAATTTCTTAGTAAACTTAAATTCATATTAATGTTCATTTTCCGGATTATTTCTGTTTTTACGTTTTCTATCTACAGATGTAATTGATGTATATATATATATATATATATATATATATATATATATATATATATATATATATATATATAAAACACATATATACATATATTTAAATTAATCCCATGATTTATATTTAAATTAAATAATGCTTTAATGTCACCAGATAGTCATATTTTTAGACTTAAACGAATAATCAATGATAGTATATATACACAATTAGTCAAAGTAACACATAACCTACTATAATTATGTTTAATAAACGTGTTTATAAGGTATGAATGTATGATATATGTATCTTTAAGGGGACGAGCTCCATTCGGTCTATAAATAAATTGTAACATGTAGGAGATAGGGAATTGGTAGGTGTAAACCTATGTGTTTTAAAAACCCAACTGCTTTTTATACAACATATATATAACTATAGTTATACATTCTTTTTAAAGTATATAGTTTATTCATTCTATATGAAAACATTGTTTCTTTTTTTAATGGTACTATCTTTAAATAATCTAATGAACATTTGCTATTAAAATAATATGTATAAATACAGTAACCTACCTGTACGACTTACAGTGTACGTGTATTCCTGTACAGAAAGGGGATATATGATGAACGATATTTAAAGAATTAATTAATATCATAGAATCTCCTAATATTAATAGTATTTATTAATATACGTTTACTATATCTGCTATTGATAACATTAATGATTATGATTTTAAAATTTCAACTCATTTATGAATTTTTATCCTGAATAAATATATTAATTTCATCATATATTAATTTCAAAAAATGTATTCATATTTATTTATTTATATTATATTTATATATATATAGGATATCATTTATTATAATTATTCTGGCATATATGCATGTTTAATATACATATATAATACAAATTAACATTTATTTTTTAAAATGTTTATTTAAATTAATATATAAATTAAGATACGAATAAAAAAAATAGGAAAACAACTAGAACAAGTCAAATCGTTTAATTATCTTGTGATAATTAACTAATGGATAATACCAATAGAAAACACGAAATACCAATAATAATTGCTACATCCATATTCACAATATATTAGAAATTATCTGTAGAAGTATATAACTAAATTTAATATTAAATTCATCCATTTACAATTCCTTATATACACTTCTATACACTATTTTGTATGAAACATGGAATATTTTGGAAGAATCTATAGATTCTTATAAGATTCTTATATATTATTCTTAGATTCTTATATATAAGAAACGATTGAATGCTTTTGAATCTAAATCACATAGAAGAATGTTAAACATCACACGTATAGAATAACATACAAATGTATATATCCACGAGGAAATGACATCTAGAATTGGTTCATAAGAACGTGTTTTATGGAAAGTGATAATAGAAAATTATTTAGTTTGGTCATGTGTCTAAATATTACATATTGGCAAACAGTATTTTTTACAAGGTCACGTTGATGGTACAAGGAAAAGAGGTCGACCTAAAAGAATTTGACAGACGAAGTCTATGAGTGGACCAATATGTCTATTCGATCCTTAAGTAACTACTTGATGTAAATAAATACCGTTATAATTAGAAGACGTTGTGCATGAAGCCATATCATGTTCCCCATACGACGAATCGTCATGGCACTAGTTAACTAGTTAGTTCATTTTAACTGTTAACATTTAATCAAAATCCGAGATGATAAAGAGGTATGATTAATTCATATAATTCATATATATATATATATATATATATATATATTATATAATGTTATTAATATAATATTAGTAATTTAAATATAAATAAAAACCGTGTACTATACTTGTACGTATATTTAAAGGAATTTCTATTTTCGGTTTATTATTTAATACATTTTTTCGATTTAAACTTTTTGTTGTATATATTATAATATAGTTATGTTTATTAATTATAATTATTTAATATAATATATATATATAATCATTATTGTCCTATTTGATTTCGTGCCGAACCTGGTCGTGTTTATTTTTATATTGTTTTGATATGACAATTCTAATACAAATATTATAGATAAATTAAATTTCTTAGAGATAATTATATACAAAATAAACGATATAATCAATAATTAGATTAGGGGTTTGTTTAATAACATTGATAATTATAATATTATACAATCAAATAAAACGGATACAATTTGTATTAATAATAACATTAATTATTCCTAAATCAATAATTCGATTATTTTAACTGATAATAATATTTCAATAGATTCAATTGATTATAATTATTGAGAATAATTATTCTTCAAAAGATAATTTATTGAATTGTTTAAAGATAGAGCTGATATACCTATATATGATAATAAGTAATATTATTGGTATTAATTTGATATTAATATCTTTGATATATAACAATTAAATAGTATGTACGTTATTAAATTACCTACTAAATTGGTTATAAACATACACATTATATTATTAACCTAAGCGATATTAAAATCTTATTATATTAAATTAAAATCAAAATTATTACTATTTTTGTAGAAAATACTAATTTATATAGGTATAAAGATTTATCGAAATTTATTAATAATATATTTTATATCACTGGCTCTTATAAATAAGTAGGCCAGATAACTATAAATAACTACCTGTATTTATAAAATTTAAACATTTATAGAAATAAATAATGATAATATAATTATAATTTTAAACGAAACAATTTTATAATTAAATATTAAATTAATTATTTTTATTTTTTATTTTTATTTTAATAATTCTTTTAATTTTGTATTGAATATTAATTACTAGTTTTAATACATCACTAGAAAATAATAATTTGCTACTTATTATAATTCTAAACACAATTCTATCCTGACAATTTTCATAATGACGATTCTGATATTAGTATTACATATAATTACTTTTACTACGATGTCATACATATAAATGCATGTATACATTCACAATACTTTTTCTAAAATGTATATTAAAATGAGAAGCTTATTTCATAATCACGATCGCTTTAATTTATGATTAATAGATCATCAGTGAAATATTGTTACCTGATTTTTTTAAAATGTCTAAGGTTATGTAAAAAGGGTAATACAAATATATTAGATAATGTCAGGCCAATATCTCTTCTCCATCAATTCTCTAATATTTATGAATACTTATTTACAATAATAATACTTATTTATATTATTAGTTATTGATTTATAACTAATGATGATAATATATACTTTAACAAATATATTGATGTGTGTTATACTTCTACCAAGCATATGTTATTAATCGTATATTATGTTACTTTATTGCAAATAATCTCACTGTCACTGCTATATCAACATATACAGCATGTGCTAGATCTCATATAAAATGTGCATATACCGTATGGAATCCTGGTATAGAGTCGAGAGGCTACATCGGACTTAAACGCCAACTTGAAAAAGTTCAAAAGTAAGTTACTCATCGTTTATTGTCAAATACCTTATCAAAGTTATGACGAACGCATTACATTTCTCGATATTGATTCCCTTGACTCCATACAATAATAAAAGCAGATTTAAATACTTATTAAATCAGTTTATAAAGCAATTTTAATCAGATTTTCGAACATTATGATTTAAAATATTATTTAGATTAAATGATTTAAACGTTTTTAAAACATATTTTTACCTCTTTAGTAATTACGCATTAAAGCCTGATTTAATTCTGATTTAATAATCTCCATAGGTATTTAAATATCTCCATTTAAATATCTCCATATCTCCATATATAAGATATATTTTCCCAGCAAACAATAATATCATATTTAAATACTTTTTAAAGCAGTAATAAATGATGACAGATTTAAATAAGTACTTATTAAGACAGATTTAAATATATCTTAAGATATCGGAGATTATTAAATCAAAATTAAATCAGGCTTTAATACTTAATTATTAAAGCAGTACAAATATGTTTAAAAAAAGTTTAAATCGGTTGATTTAAAGCAGATTTTAAATCAGAATGTTCGAAAATCTGATTTAAATTGCCTTATAATCTCCTTTAATAAGTATTTAAATATGCTGTTATGGTTTGCTGGGACATATATTATATTTAATAATGATATATATATACTTAGTAATGGTTAGATTGATATAGACCCATCTTAAATCATATACATCTAAACTACTACTACCTATTACTCAAGGCCACTCTAAAAGACTATTAATATATAATTCAAAAATCTACCAGCGGGAAATCTATATAAAAATAGAGTAGCCTCTATATGGAATAACCTGGATGAGAATATAGTTAATGCAATAATGTATTCAAATCAAAAATTACAATATTATTAAGTAATATAACCTGTAGTAATATAACCTAAATACGTCTCCATATTATGAATATAATCTATAGTTATAGGGTATATCCTCATCATATTCTTTCTTTTATTCTATTTTTATTTATTATTTCCCATTCCATATAATCCGTATTATTATTATTTACAATGTATGTAATATATTATTTATGTTTTAAGATTATTTACGTTTTGTGATCTATTTATGCTAACATGTATTATCACACATATATTTATTTATTAATTAATGTTTTTAATAAATAATAATAAAATATAGTTTATTATGACTTCAAAAACATATAGCGATAAAAAACATATAGACGTCATAAGATAATAAAAAACAAAAATAAATATAAAAACGTATAAAAAATAGGACGAATTACAATGATATACATAGATTTTACGTTAAAAAATGAAAACGAAAAAATGTTGTACAACGAATATCATATGGCAGTGAATTTCAGCTTTTAGGAGCAATAAACGTGACATCTCATTCAGAATACGACGCTGAATACGCTCAAGCTTATATATATGGTTATATATATATATATATATATATATATACATATTATAATATAAGACACTTTGAGAGCGTGTATCTTCTACAATGAACTATTCTATTTTATTTTAATCTTTGTTTTTGTTTACTAAATTTTCACAATAAAGTTTGATAATATATAATTAGAAACTTCAGTTGGGGCCCGTTCTCTATGACTTCTTATTTTAAATCAAAACATCCATTTAACCCAAATACTTATAATGTACTTCATAGCATATTTCCCCCATATAATTTGTACTATTAATTATTGGATGCATTTACACAATATTCTTACAATATACAATCAATGAAGTATGCCTACATCACAAAGAGATTTAAGAATAATACACTTGGTCCGTACATACAATACACCTATCACCCAGTTTTGAAATTATAATCAATATCTATTGTTATATGATTCTATGATGAAATTCATAATTTCGCGCCACTTTTGTTTATATTGTATTATAATATCTATGTATAATAATGATTAATACATGGCTATTATATATCTGTAAAATAACTTCGATAAGTTAAATTATAAGCTTTCTCCTTGTAGATACATATATGTATACCATGCTATAGGTATGTATGAACATATTTTAATCTTTAACTATATAACCTACTCTGTGTTTTACGTGTATAATACAATTGATAATTAATAAGTCCAACAGTACTCGTTCTACAAACTATTTATTTAGAATATATGTGATATTAGATAACATTCTTATAAAGTAAATCAGTACCACGTACGTTTATTTTAAATACTATAATTAGTTTTATATCATTATTTAAAAAAGTATAATAATATTTAACACCTTAAAAAGCAGTTAATATATATGATCACATCCCGAAATTATAACATATCAATTTATACACCTTCTTCTATCACACCTTCTTATATCAATATAAAATAGATAATATGACGTAATAGAATTTTATACAAATACATGTAATGGATATGCTATTATAGTTGATAGATGTATGTATTATTGTTACTCTTATTCTATATGGATATATATAAAATTATATATGTGTATACATAAATTCATATATATATATATAAACGCATTATAATAATTTCAACATTAATTATAGCAATATAACTATTACGTAACTAACGGATATATGTTAAGATGAATGATACACATAGCCAATATAACACATATAAAACACAGCACTATATCCAACATAATTATTAATGTAAAATCTTCTTTCTATTCACATTTTGAATTTATTAATTTTAATAAATAAATATAAATATATATATATATATATATATGCATTATTATTCATTTATTATTATAGAATTTTTAACCCGGATTTTAACTTTTGGATATTAATATTCAATTACATTTTAACATTAATTTAATTATTTATTATATATTTGTTAAATTTAGTAAACATTACATTATATTTAAATTAATTAATTTAACATTTGTTATATATATGTATTACTTTTTAATTAATTTTTATAATACTATATATATAAACTATATAAACTATATATACTTTAATACTTTAAATTATGTAATACAATTTCGTTAACAAAACATAGATTCAAAATATAATAAAACTATACAATTTTAAAACATACACAAATAATGAAAACTAAATACTAAATATTTGAAGATATATTAAATTTAGAATTAATATTGAATGCCCAATACTCATTTAATGTATACACTCAAATACTCTGTGTATATTTATATATTATATGTTTGTATATTTGAATAAAATCATCGTTAGATATACAATTATATGTTTAAATGAATTTTATAACATGTATATTGGCATACAAACTAAGCTCCATGTTATAAATGTATAGAATTACTTACAGGGCCTCGATTATCTACCAATTCATCTGATGGAAACCAGGTGAAGTTGCACGCTTCGGAATCTACAAACTCATCAAGATTAGTGTACTGTTCTCGATACATCTCAAGGGCATTCCTCAACTTCTGGCAGAGGTCGTGATATCGTATTACTCCCGGAACGTTGATGCAGTTTGTACTGAATGTTGCCGAGGTCAAGTCAAATGTACGCGTCTCCTCGACTCTATTTCAGTGAGGGGCGTGGTTACATTAATAATTACGATACTCACTACTATATAAGTTCTTATAATTATAGAATTGTTATCATGTATTCATAAATATATGACAACATATATTCAAATATATATAATTTAATTATATTTATAATTATTAAAATTGTAAAATTTCTAAATAACTGTTCGTTATTTCAACTAGGATATATAATTAAATTATCTGCCAACTCTCATCAACAATTCTTCATCGACTTTACTGACATTATACACAACTATCATGACAACAACTTTCTAATCCTTGGAGATTTCAATTTCCACTTTGACTATACTAGAAAACCTCATCATAACTTTTAAATGCTATACTCTGAACTTAACCTAACATAACACGTGAACGTCCCTACTCATAGACTAGGGCACACTTTAGATTTATACATCACTAAAACTAACTATAACCTTATACACTCCCCACCTCAAAAATCAATACTGCTAACCTATCATTTTTCCATAACATCACAACTAAATATCTCCTATAAAAAACACCACCCCGGCTCTATCATCATAGTAAAATAAAGAATATCGACTATATATTGTTTAAAACTGATCTCTATAATTCAACACTAACTACAAAACATGAACCCTCGTCCCTAACCACAACATTGTCTGCTCTACTTGACACACATGCGTAACTTATCTGCTCCAAAATATCTATACATACTAACTCTCCATGGTTCAACTCTGACCTCTGTTCACTCAAAAGACATACCCGGAAACTTAAAAGACTCTACAGAAAAATCCTACCCATCAGAACCACTCTAACTTTATCCTGGCACGTAAAGTTATCGTCATAACATGTTTCGTACCAAATCTGAATTCTACCAATCTAAAATCACTGCTGCTGGAACTAACATTAAAACTCTCTACAAAATCACGGATAGTCTTCTCAGACGATTTAAACAAAACCAACTCCCTGACCTGCCCGATGAACTTCTCTGCAATAATTTTTCTGACTTCTTTACTGAGCAAATTCAAACCACTCACAACAACCTTAATAATACTGCCTTGACATCCAACTATAACTGGTTACCTAACCAGTATATATGCACAACTTCATTCTAACCTCTTCAATCGATATTCAACATATTATACTTACAGCTAAATCTAGATCCCCAACTGACGTATTACCTCTAGTTGTTAAGAATATTCTATCTGACCAACTATATATCATATTTAAAGATATTATCAATCTATTGATCTCCACGGGTGATATTCCCCCAAACTTAAACACTCAACTATAACCCCGATATTTAAAAAACCCACAGCTGACCAAGCTATACTTTCCTACTACCGGCCAATTTCCCAACTACCTCTACTCGCCAAACTACTTGAAAAAACTATTTACTACCAACTCATAAACTTCTTAAACCATTTCAACATCCTTGATCCTAGACAACATGTTTTTAAACCAAACCATAGTACGGAAACTGCCATAATACTGCTCCTAGATAACCTTCTAATATCAGCTGATAATAAATGACCAATCCAAGCAATCTTCCTTGACCTTTCCTCGACATTCGATACCATTGACAATTATATCCTTTTAACCCGACTAGAACTATTAAGAATTCCCGGAACTGTGTTAAAATTAATCTCTAACTTTATTCGTGATCGCTACTTTTCGGTCAAAATTCATGAACAATTTTCATTACCTCTCAATCTGTATTATGGTGTTCATCAAGGTTCTATCCTCTACATATTTCTATACACAACTGGATAACATCTAACCACTTACAACTTAACGCTACTAAAACCGAACTACTCAACTTTAACGCTAACTCCAACTTAGACAATTTTCCAATACTCTACATCGACTCCTCACCACTCACTCCATCTTCTACCGTTAAGTATATTGGGATTACCCTCAACCATACATTAGAATCTGATGATCATATCACCTCACTAATAAATACGACCTCGCACTTTCAATACAATATTAGGAAAATTCGACCTTTCATTGACTTCCTTACGGCAAAACTCTTCATGCACTTACTTGTTCTCTCTAGACTAAATTATTGTAACACTTTCCTCATTGGTACAAAAACTGCCTCTATTACTAAACTAAACCGAATTATCAACAGATCTATATGAACCATATAACAACTAAACACTACTGACTATACTACCTCTGTGACCAACCTGCGACTACAACTTAACTAGCTTACTCAACAAATTAACCATAAAACACTGACTCTTCTCCATAAAATACTGGTAACCACTGAACCCACTACAATATTTGACGACTTTATATATAGTAATAATACCCGTCTACTTCGATCCTCCTCTACACCAATCCTAGAAGAACAACCTTACAAAGTTACAAAATTTGGTAAAAAAACTTTTCACCGGAAGGCTTCTAATCTCTGGAACAGTCTACCGAGAAATTTAATGACAACTGATATTACCTTCTCAATATTCAAAAAAAGAATAAAGATATTTATCATTGACAACCCCATTATTTAAACACCCACTTATATAGTATCCAAATTCTTTGTTTTACCTCGTATTTTTGTTTTCTAGTTTTTAGTTTTCTCTCTCATTCTAACACTCTCAAGAATATAATATTATTTGAAGGTCTAAATAAATATCTATCATAATCATCATATGAAAATACAAATCAATGAATGCCTAGATTTTATATAAATAATTGTAATATATTTATAAAATTTAATTCATAATATATGGATATATTTCTGATTATTTTTCTCATTAAATAATAATTAGATTAGAATACCTCGATTTTATATAAATAATTGTAATATATTTATAAAATTTATTTCATAATATATGGATATATTTCTGATTATTTTTCTCATTAAATAATAATTAAACAAAATTATGAGTTATGCATTCGTATTATGTATTATTTCGCATTGCTATTATTACAAGAATATATAACAAATAAGTGCATCCAACACCATAAAAAGTATTCAATATTAACCCTCGCGACGTATTGCAGTGAGTTGTAGTCATTGATATGTGCATATTCGGTTCTTCTATTATGTATGATAAGGTATTCTGTAATTTGACCAATCTGTACCGTGGTATATTTTTTATTTTGACAATTAGAGTAAAATGTTGCCTCGAGTCTGTAAACCATTATATATATATATAAATGTGTGATGTTACGATTATATATAATGCATATATGCTATTTATAGAATATATGGAATACATATACATGATCATTGTGTTGACACATTATTGGCTACCATCAATATTAGTCTGTTATATAATATATTCTATTATATAATTAAATTTAAATATAATAATAGTTATCAATTAATTATATGTATCACATTATAATTAGCATATATAAATGGTTTACTATAATTAATTATTATAAAAATTTCTCTTTATACTTTAAATCAATATAATTAAATGTATACTCAACTGGTTGAATAATTATGTGTACCATAATTTAGTGATTAATTTTAACATATTGTAGTTAACATTTTATTTATGATTTTTCCATTTACATGCAAAGGATAGCGATGGAAATAATATATTTTGACTATAAATGAAAATGGTTTCATATTGTAACATTATTTATAATTTGAATCTTTATATCTAATACATTAAATTGTTGATAGATTATACTCAATTATATTAAAAATTAAAAATGTAATGTATATATATATATATATATTAAGTAACTATAGTATGATACAAATGGTATATCTATCAAATATATAGGGGAGAGAACGGAGTAGTGGCCGATAATTTATATGACTCAGCATACTTCTAATATATCGATAAATATTAAATTTCAAGATCTTATTTTTTTTTGAATATGCTATAAATCATATAGGTTTAGAATACTGTAATTTCACTTTTATATATTACTCAATATTATTAACGATTTTTAGGCATTACAAAATGCATTCAAAAGCATTAAAATAAGGCATTTCGGGGTAGTGCCTACTTGTATCAGAATATGCAATAGGTGTTTTCGTAAGGTATTCGATTTATATTTTTTTAATTATATAATATTAAATAATTATATCTATAATGCATACGCACCTTATTTGATCCAATGATTTAATTATATATACACACACTTACACATATACATAAGTGTAATTATATATAATCATATTTGTGCTAAAATTTAATAAAAATGATTATGTAATAAAGTAGAGTAATTAATTAATTATTAAAAAAAAAAATGTACTTGATATTATTGACATTTTGTTCATCTACATATTGTATGTAGAACTTGTTATCCTAGTTAGCACCATTTAAGCGTTAATTAAAATGGTCACTACGTTCCGTCCCCATTGTAATCGTATAATATATATAAGCATATGGTTTTAATGCATTTATTATGTTCCTATATTTCGTTATATATTAATTATATCCAAGGAAACTTGAAATATATATACGTATACATAAATTGACCTCATTTATTCCTCTTTCTACTAAGAAATAATAATAAATGAATAAGAAAACCTGTCGAGATTTATGCAAGACTATTTTGATATCAATGTTGGTGAATAAAAAATGTAGGGATTCTTGTAAATTTTGGTGTTTTTGTCCGTGTTTTACCTCGTGTAAAAACTGGACATTTTACTCGATTTTTGAAATTTTACACAGCGGATATTTAAAATATAATTATAAGTTAATATATGATATATAAATTAATCTTCAATTAGATATGATAATGTATTTACTTTTCTAACTTTATTTATACCCACTACCATCCATAATATCTAAATATCCAAATATATATCACCATCTTTATGCAGATGACATAAACTATATATGTTTCTTCCAACTAATTCATTACCAGGTCTCAATAATCAACTCTCTAATTATGCAAATGACATTAAATAATGGTTATTTCTAATAATCTTCTCCTTAATACCTCCAAAACTACATTGTTGAATCTTTCTCCATCACCAATTAATTCCCTCCTTTTCTTATTGATAACATTGTAATATCTCCTTCTCCTAATGCATCTAACTTAGGTGTACTCTTTGATTCTACTCTTTCCTTCATTCCTCGTATTACTGCCATCACTAAATCTACAAATTATCATCTATTTAGAATTAGAAAAATACGAAAATCAATTTCTGTATCTCTTACTAAAACTCTAGTTACTTCCCTTGTCCTCTCACGTATAGATTACTGTTCCTCAATCCTTATCAATCTTAGATTATTCTCTATCTCTCCTCTAAATCGAGTTATGCGTTCATCAATCCGTACAACATATAACCTACGTATTCGAGATCATTCCTCTACTTACTCATACCAACACTTACCTCCATGGTTCACATTTAACAAACGCTCTGTTTATCGCATATTATCTATTGTTCATTCTTCAATATACTCTTCAAATTTCCCCTCCTATATTTCTGCTTCTCTAGTACAAAAAAACCTCCCTTCCATCACTTAGAAACCATGCATCTTATCTTCTATCTACCCCTATTCTACGTCCCTCAAAAATGAATACTCGGGCACTGAGTTATATTTGTCCTAAACTATGGAATTTACTCCCTCCCTATATTAGATCCATAAAATCGCATAAAAAATTCATGAAATATATACAACAATTGATCTCAGGTGGGAACCTGAAATACTAATATTGTTTGTCATTATTATTTTATTTATTAATTTCCGTACGGTTTATTCTATTTTATTTTATTATTATTAATGGTATTTATTATTTACCTACTTTTATTATTTGTATTCTATATATATACCTTTGAGAAATAATTTATGATTTAATAAGTTATGATTTATTAAGTGTCTAAATAAACATTATTTCAATTCAATCAATTTATTATACACAAAATAATTGTTTTATATAAATATCAATGCATTTGTAAGATGACTAATGTATGTGTTAAATACACCGTTACACCTACTAAATATACGTGTTTTACACGGACAAATGTCTGTGTATTACACCGAAATAAATCATTATATCTAAAAATAAATAATATAGTTTAATCTAACATATGTTTTATAATATTAGTAATTATACTCTTTATAATAGTCATTTTATGACTCATATATTTTTATTCAAAAAATACAATATATTAATATTATATGAATATAGATATTATTGTGATTTTAACATTTTATTTAATTTTTTAATTCCATAGATAACGAATGGTGTCCGTATTAATACCCATGTCCGAATACGGACACCGTGTGTTATAATAAGTACACCCTATATACCACTATATAAACTATATATTATTGATAAATGAATCAGACAAATTACAATTATATTATTTATAATTAATTTTATAAACAATTTATTCTAATTTAATTAGTTGATAATTTATTTATTTGAATTATTTTTTAATTAATAATATAATTTAAGTATCTGAATAAAAACAATTTTAGATTTAGATTTATTGGTGGTATTAATTTATAACGCATGCGATTTTTATGAAAATCAGAATAGTTCATACTCTGCGCGCTGATTGGTTATAGGATGTTCATATGAAGAAATCAAGAGTATCCGTATTAGGGACTTATATGTCCTCTAGATATATTCTTATAACTTAATGAATATGTGATAACACATATCGAAATTATATATATAATTTTAAAATGCTTTATTTTTTAATAATATAGTATTATATTTTATATCGATACATTTGTATATTCTTGAGAATGTTTTAAGTTGAAATTTTTTTTTATAAATTTAAAAACGTAATAAAAAAAATCATATTATTGGATATATCAGCAATATATTGAATAATTCAAAAATAAAAAAATACTTTTTTAGACTATTTATATAATTATGAATATTTTATTCATTACATTTTTTTGTAGGATTTATGGTTTCTGAGAAACCAAGAATGTCCGTATTCGGGCACTGTCCGTATTCGGTTACTTTCCCCTATGTGTACGTACTAAAAGTAGGTATAATAGCTATATAAATAATAACGTACATCTTATCTCCTCACATGTAGAACCGTAATATCTTCCAGGGCAGAGACAAGTCTGTTCATTGTTGAGAACCACACACGTTCCTCCGTGGCGGCAATGTTTATAGCAAACTGATGTATATTTAATGAAAATGTATAGTTGTATATATTTATATTATATATAATATATATATATATATATGGAATGCTCTACCATATGACATTAGGTGTTTGAAATCCCTGTCACTATTTAAATGTAAACTCTCCACGCACCTATTAACATTGTAACCTAGCCTCCCTTTTCTTTTATTTTTATTGTACTTTATTTATTTTATTTTTATTTCCTTCTCATGACGCCCATAACCACCACGTGATTTTGTAGTCAATAAAACATTTTAAATAAAATAAAAAATATACTATTGTTCAATATTTGTGTGGCGCTAATCAATATCCATTGGTAAAAAAGGTGGGGTAATCAGGTCCAGATTACACTTTTAGAAGACTACTGTTTTAGTGGCTAAATGCACCAGTTAACAAAAGAAGAATCAACGTTTCTTACTCATCTTAAATTTATATAAATATCTACATATGAACATTCTTTAAGAAAATCTATAGAGGAAAATTATCAATTTAGTTTTTTTATATGAATATTCGTCATTTCAGACACTTTTTCCAATTCGATAAGGTAGTATAGTGTTATTTAATCTACATTTTAATCTTATACATATACAGCTACATATGTGTTTTTTAAAAGTCAATAATTAAATTTTATATCAAATTTAGAAATTCCTATTATCATAGTTGATGTTTTTAAAGATAAGATTACTAACATTTTATATTTGAGTTTGAAAAAATATATGAATATTTGAGATTACAAAAAACATTCTATACTTCTATTTATTTAAAAATAAATTAAACATATTTAATGGATCCAATATTATAAATAAAGCTAGATTACATTATCTATCTGGAGAAAATGCGGGTGTATTATTAATTTTAGTAACAAATCCCACTGACTTTCAATCCCACTGAATTTAGAGTGTTGTTCAGACACGCGTTATGCTTTTAACCTCCAATATCATTTGGATGATTTAAATATTTATCATATTTAATCTCTCTCAAGTTGGAATTTATGAATATGTTATGGGTTCCGTTATTGACTCATATTTTAGATGTGAATTCACTTTCAGATTTTTTTTTAGATTATGTATGCTTTCATTTCGTTAATCTCCATTGGTATGGATATAATACTATATGAGCATCATGTATTGTCGATTTCTTTGATATATCAGTTAATTTAGATTCACAGAATGCTAAGATATTAACATTACTAGTATATCAAAGTTTTTTATTACAATTACACCAATGTGTGCGCCACACTGTGCGGTACTTCATTAATTGTAATAGTTTGTGTTTTGTATTTTGTATTGTTTTTATTATATTTTATTTAGTTTGGCTCAATACAATGATGGATAGGTAGAGAAATCAAAGTATAATATTCCAATATTTAATTTAATGTGTATACCCTTCTGACATATATTAAATATATGTAATTATATACATATATACTAACATTTATAAATATTATAAATATAAACTTATTCAGAGTTATTTCATTTAATAATATTTAAAATAACGTACTATTTTATAATACGATCATGACAACATAAGTGTGATATTAACGAATAAGAATAAAATACGCTATTACTGACCTAGTTCCTTTTCGCAATAAAGACCGGTATAAATTCCTATGTTGCACGAACAGTAGTGATGATGATATTTCAATTGATAGCAGTTTGCTCCGTTCTTACAAGTATGGTTGTCGGTGCAAACGTGATTGTAATTACATAACTTGCCGTAATATCCTGGATTACGTGGCATTATGTAATTATTATTTATTTAAAGAATACTATTTAATCATAATTTATAATCGACAATTATAGCTATTATTTTATAAATTACTTATTATTATATATTTTTTAATAAGTATTAGTTAAAATATTCGTAAACTATGTATATATATATATTTTAATATTAAGATATGCTTAATTTTAATACAATTTAAAAAACGCATATATATATTGGGTTAATAGCATGGCTAAATTATATAGTTTATTTTATAATTATATATTTAAAGATGATAATTGAGATTAAATTATATGTGTTAATAGATATATTTGTTATATTTGACCAATATATTTCAATGTATATTTAAATGTTTTCACTGGATATCATTAACCGGTCATTTTCATTATCAGTTTATATTTTGTTAAATTACACAACTCTCATTTTCGAATATTTTCATGCTAAAGAGTATACATAATAAATTCATTTAAAAATGATATTTCATGGTATTTATATTTTTAAAATTATTTTATTTATAGTCAAATATGTTAAGAAGCAATCATATACTACTCCATATCTATAAAACGTATTAAGTTATTCAGTTATTTCATAGTATATCCAACAATATAAATGAAAATCACCATAAATTTACCATAAAAATAAATATTTACTTTGAACTCGATTATCTCAGAACTTTATTTTCTCATGCATACCAACTTTAAAAACCACAAGGCTTTTTTCCCTTTATTGAAGTTTATTCAAATATTCACCATTATAAAGATATTTAATTGTATTTATTTTAAACTGTGGTACTTTTTTATTTTAGTCATAAAGAAAATATATAATACAATAATTTAACATACAAAATTAAAAAATAATAAGTTTTATAAAACATAACATATTTTATAAATATTTTACTGATTTCATATAGAATAGAATAAACTCTACACTATAAAATAAATTGAATGTATAATTATAAGTATTGTATAAAAAGTCTTATGGGTTTTAAAACACGTACCAATTCCCTATCTCATAATGTTAAAATCTATTTATAGACCGATCGGCGCTCGTCCCATTAAATTAATACATCCCACAGCTAGCTTTAATATCTAAATTCCTGATATAGATTAAGTATGACGATACATCAATGTATCATCGTTCTATTTCAATTGCATTTAATATAAATAGTTGTTACTTATCTTGTAGATATGTAGATAATTTAAAACTTAAATATTCAATTGATTTGTTATTTGGTAGTAATTGCCTATACTCGAGTCTTAAGTTATATAAGCGATTACAACGCTGAAGGAAGGCAAATCACCCGGTATTGATAATATACCAAGTGAATTAGTCAAATATGGGGGCAATGCTGTGGTAAGAATACTTACAACTCTATGTCAGAAATAATGGTCAAGTAAAATATGGCCATCTCAGTGGACCAAGTCACTGATAATACCAATACCAAAGAAAGGTAATCTCAAGAAATGCAAAAACTACAGAACACTAAGTTTAATCTGCCATTCCAGTTTGGAATACAGAATGATATACTCATGATGATAAAATAACTATATGAAAACTCTACTAGCGCAGTGCTACTAAATAATACTTAAGGCGAATTATTTAAAACTTCAGTTTGTGTACGTCAAGGATGTCTGCTTTCACTAACATTATTACACTAACATTATACAGAGCAACTACTCTTCATCTATTTCAGTAGATGGAAGACCACTTTGGAATCTAAAGTTCGCTGACGACATCGACTTGCGTGCTGAAACCAACGAGGATCTACAAGAACTCACAGATTAACTACAAATAAGTGCAAATAGGTATGGAATGGTAATAAGCACAGACAAAAGTAAAGTGATGGTAAACTCTAATGACAGTTCTATACATGCAAATATAACCCTCTATGGAGAAAAGCTTGAAGAAGTTGACCATTTTTGCTCTCTGGGTTCAACCCTTACAAGAGATGGATCATGTGAAGTGGACATCAGAATCAGATTAGCTCTTGCTACATCTGCGTCATACGGTTATATACTATATGGAACAATAAACAAATAACTTTCAAATTAAAACATAACCTCTATCGTTTTCTCGTATTATCGATTCTTACTTATGGATGCGAGACATGGACGATAAATGCAGTTATGAAAAAGAAAATTCAAGCTTTTGAAAATAAATCACATAGAAAATTGCTCGGTATTACATATCAAAAAAGAAAAAAAAACGTTTTCGTCCGTAACAGAATTATTAAATAATTGGTAACTTCGAGCCGCTCCTGCAAACAATTACACGACGCAACATTAAAATGGTTTGGACATATATCCAGACATGATAATTTATGCAAAACAATCATGCAAGGAGCTGTTGAAGGTTCTAGAATTCGAGGTCACCCCAAACAAAAATGGATAGATAATATTGTTAAATGGAAAGAAGGATGTTAATTGTTTGATTAAAGATGTGCATGAATGAGATGACTGGAGAAATGGTGTTACTTGAGGTTATCGATTACCCCTACTATTTACGAGTCACGGGATAAAGAGTTACAAGTAAGTAAGTAACAAATACTTTTTACAATTTTCATCATATAAATAATAATTTAAAACATATTATTTTATATTTTAAAAGTGTATAACATAATATAAATTTACTTTATAAACCACACATATATATGAAAATATACCTTAAATAAGTAACACTGTTCATATTGTTCATATTGTATGTATTATATCTTTCCTTAGAAAAATAAGTTATACAATTATAATAGAATGTTTGGATATTTCGGTTCTCAATAATTAGAATAGACATTTTTTGAGAACTTTTGA
Organism: Osedax fenrisi; assembly: GCA_964019155.1. Lineage (NCBI taxonomy): Eukaryota > Metazoa > Annelida > Polychaeta > Sabellida > Siboglinidae > Osedax > Osedax fenrisi. Next base: position 77,534,196 of record OZ025243.1, read on the forward strand.
ATACTTTAGATCCCAATAATATTATATTGATAACATTTTTAGAACTTTTGGGTACTTCGGTTCTCAATAATTATAATGGGAACTTTTTGATTTATTTTGAACATTTTGGATCCGAATAATATTATAATGAGAACATTTGAGACCTATTGGGTACTTCGTTTTTAATGTTATATTGAGAAATTTTAAATACATCCAACAAATAATATATTCAATAGAAATGTTAATAATATTTTAATATAATATTGAGATAATTCTAGAATTAGTGATATCATCCATAACAATGAACAAAAAATACACATATTTAGTTTATAATTATAAAAATATAAATTTGATTTAATTACAATATATATAAGTATATATATATATATATATATATATATATATATAAATAAATAAGAATGTATTATCATACATTTGACTAAATAATCTATAGTTATAAGTGCTATGGAATTATAATAATAATATATTTTAAATTAAATACAATATATATCACATATGTGATGAGTGGTAATATATATATGTTCAGTATATTATCCATAAGATGTTTTTTTTTGTATATATAATTTTAAATTTAATAACATATGATATTCTATTTATAAATGTAGGGGTCGCGTTTTTATTATTAAAATGTACATTTAAGTATGTATATTATTTTATATATATATTTAATATTATCATGTATACATATATTATCTAAACAAATAATGATTTTCATATTTTTATTTTAACATATTATATATACAACAATAAATTATTAAAAGTTTATATTTTATTATATTATTATAACAACAATTTAAAAAATGTTGATTGGATAATTATTTTTTTATATTTTACCTATAAAATTTATGTCTTTATGTGTCATTAAAAAATCTACCTTTAATTAGATATTATAATTTATTAGTGAAATATATTAACTTACGATATATAATGTACAAATTAGTAAGTTAATATATTACTCATTATTTAAGCCAGGTGGTGCCTGTCTCCTCTCCTGGCCCCTCTTGCAAGTTTAGTCCATTAGTTAAAATGGTTTACCAGGGTGTGGCGATTGGAGCCAAAGCAAGAGAGTCAGATTAAGTGAAGTGGTATGAAACATATGACCACTTAAAAGTGCAACAGTATATTAACAATTTAATTCCAAAACACTATTTTACGTACAATTTAAAATGTGTTTCTGTGCCATTACAAAATCTACCACTAATGAGATATTATAATTTATTAGTGAAATATGTTAACTTACGATATATAATGTAACAATTAATAAGTTAATATATTACTCATTATTTAACATGTGCATCTTAAATGATGTTGTTAAATCGTAACATTAAATATGTATTAATAAAATATGCTGTTTTGTTATTTTAATATAAAGGTCATATCGAATCAATAGTTGCATTTATTAGTTATATTATACCATACTATTTCTATAATGGCGCATTAGTGCGCTTCTTAATTATTTCATTTTAAAAAATTAATGTTTTATAATAGTTTTATAATAATTATAATAGAGTGTATTAATAAAAATATAGTAATAAATACATTTATAAATATAATTTTATATATCTGTGATACATTTGGTCAGACTAAAATATACATAACTAAATTTAATATATATATATATATATATATATATATAATACGGATATATTTAAATATGATTAATAAGTTACCTTTAATGCAAAAACAACGATACTTATAGTTAGGTAAAGATTTGCAGTAAGAATTAGTTATACAGTTATTACCTAGTTCGCAACCTCTCTTGCGATACTGACATCGGGATCCTTTCCAGACATAGGTACAATTGCAAAAGTACATGTATATCTGGTCCTCACATATACCTGAAGAAGTTATGGTATACTATTAGCTATATTTCATTGACTTATTTAGGATATATTTAACCATAAATAATATATAAAGGTATAAGTTAAATAATAGTTTTATTATATCTCAATAAGAAATAATCTATAAAACGTCCATACATAATATATGGAGATATGTCGTCATTATTTAAGATTACAATAATACAAAATTAAAAGTAAATACTTTTTAATATGGAAATATATATTATTTGGGTCATAATTTAATAATTAAAAGATATTTCTAGCCTATAAATAAATAGTATATATATATTTAGAAAGTAATATAGTCTTACTAGATGAAGTATACAACTCGGCTTTATATATAATAAGTCAGATAATTGTATAATTTAATAATATTTAAATACATAATAGTTAATTTCATTTAATACCATTAGTTGTTTTCTAAACGCTTGTGTTATTTTGCTATAAATTATTAGCATTTTTAAAACAGACATTCTTTATATCATAATTATCTTAAGATGTTACTACTAATAGAATAGTTAATAATATACAATGTTATATTATATTACAGTATTTGAATGCATGCGTTTAATCATCCAATAAACACCATCATTAATATCAATACTTAAATTACATATAATATATATGTTATATAGATATATTTTATAGATATATTTTATAGTTATAGGTTATATATATATATATATATATGTAATAATGAGTGGCCGAAATAAGTGTTTGCAATATAACACCACTCAAAATGATAGAGAAACGTTGTATTTACTCTTTATTTATAAATAAAAACAAAAAACCATACACTAATGCTGTTTAACATATATACAGAATTACAATATGGAATAATACAATATAATGATTTACAAACCTCCACGTGTCAAGGTATAATCAAAAATGAAATAATATTATTAAATCTAATATAATTCAGATTATATTATTTCTACGCGACGGTTCATTGGTCCAATCAATTCTATAAACTAAATAACACTAAATAAAAAAATAAAAAAATCAATATACATAAAATCAACATTTCTACTTTTAATTATTACATAAAAGAAAACAAAAATATAACCAATTAAAAATATATAATAAACTAAATAACATTAACTAAAAACACAAACATTACTAGACGAAATTAATATTTAAAATTATTACATAATTTTAACACAACTAAATAAAATAACTAATTAAAAATATATAATATAAACTTAAAAACAACTATATAACCATATATAAGACGCTAGTCTGCTACATATATATATATATATATATATATATATGTGTGTGTTTAACATTAACACCAGTATACCGACATCAATATTAAGAAGTGTAATTGATAATTATAATAAATTAACAAACCATTATTAGTACACGGATTACTACTACATTCGTTAATATTAGTTTCACACTGCAATCCGGTATATCCGCTTTTACATTTACACGTACGCCAAGTCATATTAGATGCACAATTAGCATTTAGTTTACCTATAATTAAATATAATAATAAGAATAATAATAATGTAAACTAAATATATTTATATATATTATTTAAACGTTAATGAATTTGTATACAATATTAATATGTATTATCTATAGGAAATGAAAGTAATAGCCAGGAAATATTAGGTAGATATATAAGTATTAATAAAATGAAAATTATATAAGTTATAATTCCTGGAAACGCAATAAAATAGGTATTATATAGTGTACATGATACATTAGGTCACCAAGGAATTAGAATACGCGACGCGTTATTAATAAGAAGATGTTATTGGTCTGGTTTACATAACGATGTTATCAACTATATAAATAGCTGTAGAAGATGTGCTATAGCTAATAGACCATCCAGAAGAGTGAAAACAAAGAAAGACTGTATTGATGCTTACAAACATCTAGAATTATTGTGTATAGACTATACTAAACTAGATAAGTCGGTTAATGTTAAATAGAATGTATTGGTTATGACTGATACGCACAGAAAGTTTATCGTTGCAGTGGTAACTAAATATTAGACAGCGAACACTTTTTGTAATACACTGATAAACCAATGGTTTAATAAATATAGATTCTGAGCAAGAATACACTAGGAGAAAGGGAATAATTTCTAATCGAGAATAGTAGATGAAAATTGTTAGTACTATGGTATACAGAAGTCTCACACAGCCTGGGATAGAATAGTTGAAATATTCAACAAGACAGAAGACAGATTGACCAAAACACATGAGCGAATTCATTTTTTCTTATAATGTAACACCACATGAAACAAAATAATTGTCGACTCATTTCTTGACGTTTGGGAGAGTGTAAACTTCCCAGTGATAAGATGATAGGAAATATAGGAGGAATGATATCGCTAAAAGACACCTAGGTAGAAGAATATGCGATGAGAAAAGAGATAAGTGAAGGGTTTATAAAAAATAAGAAATGTAAAACGAAGAATTCAGAAGTTCACAAGAAAGAAGACGTCAGTAATACTTAGAAGAAGGTAAGTACATCTATATAAGGAAGAGAGTTATCGGTAGAAATAAACTTCAGAATTTCTATGACGATAAAAAGTGGCTTATTATACGAATAAGAGTAAATGTATACGATATGAGTATGCATGAATAAAGAAAAGATTACACGGGTAGAATATGTTTTGAAGAACAACTTCTCCCATAGGAAACCTTACCTTAGATCAGGTCAGGTAAGGAGAAAAGGTAGAGGTGTAGAAGATTGTATATATGGTAACGGTTATATTTTTGACGATTAATTATGATTATTTTTTATATAAGTACGGTTTAAAATTATGTTTAAAATTTAAAATTGTGAGGGATGAATATTGTGATATCCATCACTAAGTATAATATCGTGATATACATGACTAAGTATAATATTATATGCAGTGATATTCATCACTAAGTATAATGAAATGATATGTATGACTGCGTTAGTACTGGCTAACACATCCGAGAAGTAACCAGTTAAGCTTACTACGTTATTGATACATTACCTATATATAATATAACTATATTTAATAATTATATACATATTACCAAATCCTCTAAATATAATATATGAATTTTTATATATAATCTAGGCTTTATGATAAAGTTTATCATTACAATATATTCGTATATATTTTAATAATGTTGTATGTTTTTTAATTTTGTATACGTTAATGATAGCGGTATGCATACTTACTTAATACTATTTATATTTATATACAATGTATTTAACAGTTAAGTTATGTTTAATCGATAAAACTGAAATGCAAATATAAATTCAAATTAAATATTTTGTTATTTGTTTACCTTTTAAATAGTTTATAAATTAAAAAAATATAATTTAAAGATTGCGCATTTATTTTAAAATGGATTGTTCATGTGATCTTTCCTTTAGATAATGATAATGCACAACCAATATCTAACAGGGTTATTCTATATTTGTTATTATAATTTAGAATAAATAATCTTACCTTCAATATTTAAATGGAAAATATATTATACTTTTTTAGTATTATTTTAATTTTTATAACGCAGATATTTTTTCGATTTATAGATTACATAATATTATAATACCAAACATAAAAACGTGTATGTTAATTAATAAATATGTGCATTTATATAGATACATATTTAACACATTAGAAAACATATATATATATATATATATATATATATATATATATATATATTACTTAGTTTAGGTAATATATATTTATATATATATATATATATATATATATAAATATATATATAAATATATATATATATATATATATATATATATATATCGTAATTTAATTTGACAGAAAACTGATTTAAAAGAAAATTAAAATATACACATATATACATTAATTGCGATATAATATTTTAATATATATATATATATATATATATATATGCATATCGATAACTAACCTGTATTAAATTTGCATTTATCACCATTTATGATATATACGCATATCCCATTTCCACACTGTTCATTATTCGTACAATTGTTGACATTTATTTTACAGTCATGTCCTAGCGTTCCATTAACACAATCACACGTGTAATAACCGAAATGGCTGTTACACGGTGAGTCATACTGGCACGGTTCACTCTCGCAGTAGTCGATAGTAAGTTCACAATTCTTACCCTTATAGCCCCAAGTACAATTACATTGATATGTCGTATTGGATTTGGTACGTATGAAGTTTACGCACGTGGCATTATTCTGGCATGGGTTCCGCCGACATTTAATCATCACGCAGTAGGCTTTTATGTGTTTATACATGGTGTTTAACACATATCCTGTGTTTGTGTAATTGTATTTTATATTATTATGTTATATATTAAAGTTTATGTTTCTTAATAGATAATTAGTATGTATTATATTATATTTTGTATAACGTTTAAGACTATTGTAGTCAATTTAGAATTTATTATTTGTATATATATATGTGTAATAGGAAATAGTTCCTATAGTTCCTATAATTTATATTATTTTTTAATTTAAATGATATTAATGCATTATAATTTCTTTTATGGTGATAAAATAGATTAAATAATTTAATTATAACCATAGTGTCTAGCAAATCTTATGTTATGTACATATAGTATAAGTAGATATGTTAGGATTGAATAATAATATCTATTTTGTAGACATAATTAATGAAATATATATCACTATATTATTTATTAATATTATATTATTATTTCAATTAAAACAAATGATGAAAAAAATGACTATACCTGTAACTATTAATAACATAATATAGAAATTACTGCATAATACCTACTCAAGAAAAATACATAATACACATAAATACATATTTGGAGTACTATACTAATATACATGACCTCTACCAGATCCAACCCGCAGCTTTAAGAAAATTACACCTTAACCAGATATAATATTTACATATATTACAAATATAATTTGTATTACATTTTAAATATAATTGTAGATACATGTATATTTATTATTATTACTGATTTTAATAATTACATCCAATAGCAGGATTATATAATACGAACTCTATTATAATAATTACATGATATATAATATATACGTGTATTTGTTATATTATAATTATTAATTTCATAAGTAATTACATACATAATACAATTTCAATATATGCGTATATGATTTATCCGATGAATATATATTGCATAATATATTTATATTAAATAAGTATATTTATACATAATTTAAAATAAATACAAATTATTTATATATATATATATATATTATTCAATTTTTTTTAATATTGTATTAATAATTTGTATTTTTATTTAATATTTAATTTTTAATTTTATTCATTTATGTTATAAATCTTTTAGTAAGATTTTTTTTTAATTTACTATATTTATTCATCTATAATTATATTATTATAATACAATTCATCATTATGTAATTTATTTTAGATTATTTTCTTCAACATATTTTCATTTTTTTATATTTTATATATTCGTTGGAAATAGATTCCAATTGTTGAACCTTTGATTATTGTACTGTATATTGAAGTTGATTTGGAATTTGAAATGGGATATGTTTTATTGTTTCTTACATTATATTTTTTTATATTAAGATTATTAGAAATTGATTTTTATATTTGTATATATATATATATATATTATTTTATATGAATAACTATTTTATATGATCTAGAAATTTATTTTAATGTTTTATTATTATGGTAATTTATTAAATAATAGTTATATTTGTAATATTATTTGAGAATTCATTTTCCCGTAATATATTTTAATAATTTAAGTGTGGTAGGAAAATACTATTGTATATTATTATAAGGAATTGTTGTAATGGAGTTGTTCAACTTTGATATCAAAATTAATTTTTATAGTGTGTTATATATTGAAATTAATAACATTCAAGTTTTCTATCGAGATTAATACTAATATATGTATAAGTATAAATATTATTTATTAGTGTATAATTTAATTAAATCATATTTTTATGTATATTTAAAATTTATTTGAATTGAAATTTACCATTTATTTTATATTAATATTTAGTTTTAATTTATTAAATTTATATCATTTTTCAATTACTATTACTTATATGGGAAACAAAAACATAAATAAAATACAAAATATATTTTAAAAAAATTTCAAAAAAATGTCCACAAAATTCCAAAAAAATGTTTACAAATATTTCAAAAAAATGTTTCAAAAAATGTTAAAAATATTTCAACAAAATTTCAATAAATTTCAAAAAAAATTCAAAAAAATGTAAAAAAAATATTTCAAAAAAGCGACGTCGAAGATTTTAGATGACAACAAATCATTTTAATGACAAAAAGTCAATTTTTGGGGTGGTTTTTCTGGGGTATACGTTAACAAATTCACAAAATTTTCCGGACCAAGAACTTACAGGTGAAAATGTATTAATATCGGGTATAACAGATTTTCGCGAAGTACCCCGGTTTTCGAGTTACCTCAACAGATACACACACACATATATATATATATATATTAGGTTGGAGTGAAATTTGAAATAATTATGGCGATATATATATAGTTAATAACTATAGTTATGACTCGCGATAGTGATTTAACGTTATACGTGGAGAATACATAATGTCACTAAATCAAGTATAACATTAAATCACTATCGCGAGTCATAACTATATCGCCATACTTATTTCAAATTTCACTCCAACCTAATATATATATATATATATATATATATATATATATATATATATATATATATATATATGTTATAGAGTGATTCATGATAATATAAACCTAGACATACGAATGTATATTGTTGTTGTCGAAATCGGTATTCGATAAATACACTACCACTATCCGAAGCACTGGAGTGGAACGTATTCATCGAATAGTGATTCGTTTATGTTATTATTATTATTATCATTATTACTTTAAACGTTGGACATATAGTATCGTGCATCTAAACGAATAGACGAATACGCATACACGGTAACTTATTATTATTATTATAGTATTATTATTATTATTATATTATTATTAGTATTATTACATACTATCCTATATAGGTTGATACTGAATAAAGTTGATTAAAACAGAAACACAGTTGTTCTTTCTTCTGTGGATAACAGTACCACGTCTATACGGCGACCGTACAACATTGGTGACAGCGGCGGGAGACCGATGCCTCGGACGTTGGTCTGGGGGCCGTGTTAAGTCAGAGAATAGATGGTAAATTACGAACAATAGCATTCGCGAGTAGAACTCTTAGTACAGGGGAGAAAAATAAAGCTAATTACTCTTCAAAAAAACTAGAGTTTATAGCGATAGTTTGGGCAGTATCTGATAAATTCAGACATTATTTAATGGGATCCAAGTGCACTGTATGTACGGATAATAGTGCTGTGGCGTATATATCAAGGAAATGGGAGTTGACAGCATTAGAGCAAAGATGGGTAGCTCGATTGGCACCGTTTGACTTAGATATAAAGTATAGAGCAGGAAGCTTAAATCAGGTGGCAGACGCATTGTCTAGGAAACGAAGTAGTGAAGTAGAAGGGGAGGATATTATGATATTATATGAAAATGACCTAGAGGTTACTGAGGTTAAGGTAGTACCAGGTATTAGCAAAGAAGAGTTAAGGAAATATCAGTTAGAAGAGAGAGAGACTTAAGTAAGATTATAGGAGAATTAGAGTCGGGACATCCGAAATGACACTATAGAATATTGGATGGTATATTATACATGGGTAGAGAGAATGGTAATGATGTTCTAGTAGTGCCAAGGGTAATGCTTACAGAAATATTAGTAGGATTACATTATAAGAATGGGCATCAGGGGATAGACCGTACTGTATCTCTGATAAATAGTAGATATACATGGAAAGGTAGATATAAAGATGTAAAGGAATATATACTAAAGTGTGAAGTATGTCAGATATCGAAGCAAGGTAGAATACCTAGAGTAGAGATGGGATCACTAGTGGCATCTAGACCTCTATAATTAGTATTTCTAGATTTTGTGGGATTATATAAGGCTTCAGATGGAAATGATAGCGTCTTGGTTATTACCGACGCATATACAAAATTAGCAAAGGCAGTACCCACTAGGAACCAATTGGCCGTAACAGTAGCAAAGATATTGATGAATGATTGGATTTTCTGCTCTGGGATCCCATTAAGGATACATACGGACCAGGGGAGGAATTTCCAATCAGAAGGAGTTCGAGAGATTTTCAAATTATTTGATATAAGACAGAGTAGGACAAGTCCCTATCATCCGGAGGGTAATGGTCAATGCGAGCGAATGAATAGGTCAATAATTACTATGTTAAGGACTCTTTGTAGTGATGACAAATGTCAATGGCCAATACATCTACCGAAATTAATTCATGCTTATAACTGCACTCCGCATAAAACAACAGGGTTTTCACCATTCTTTCTGATGTTTGGCCTGGAGGAAAATCTACCTGTAGACACACAGATGGGTTTAAATAGGAGAAATGTAGAAAGTGATTGGGTTTGGGAGACTAGTAAAAAGATGGATGAAATTAACCGGCGGGTTCTCAAATTATTAGGGGAAACTAATAGAGGTAAGGAGGAATCGAGTGATGATCTCGAAGTTGGGTGTGAGGTATTAGTAAAAAATAGAGTATTATGCAGGCGGAAATTAGCGAATATTTGGGGCGATGTAAGTTGGACGGTAGAAGGTAAAGTAAGAGATACGTCTGCATATATGATAATGAGAGGGGGGTTAAAAAGGGTTGAGAACCGAAGGAATTTAAGAAAGGTTACATTTAAGTAGAGTTATTTGAAAAATTTGGGGCAAAATTTATTTTGGAGTAGGGGTGGATGTTATAGAGTGATTCATGATAATATAAACCTAGACATACGAATGTATATTGTTGTTGTCGAAATCGGTATTCGATAAATACACTACCACTATCCGACGCACTGGAGTGGAACGTATTCATCGAATAGTGATTCGTTTATGTTATTATTATTATTATCATCATTATTACTTTAAACGTTGGACATATAGTATCGTACATCTAAACGAATAGACGAACTCGCATACACTGTAACTTATTATTATTATTATTATATTATTATTATTATTATATTATTATTATTATTAGTATTATTATTACATACTATCCTATATAGGTTGATACTGAATAAAGTTGATTAACACAGAAACACAGTTGTTCTTTCTTCTGTGGATAACAGTACCACGTCTATACGGCGACCGTACAACATATATATATATATATATATATATAGATATATAATATACGGAATGAGAAGACAAAACGGGCATATAAATACGGAATACGCTGACACGAAGATTAGGCCGACAATTTTGTGTCAACCACCTACTTTAATTTATGAATTACTATATGTTAGAGAAATAATTGGTATCTAATTAAATAATATTTTAATAATCGTTATATTATAATGAATATATTTAATTATCATTTGGTTTTATAGAGAATAGACTATAAATAATTACATTTTTAGATTTCTGCGTGTATATACTTGGTTACACAAAAAAACGGAATCTGTTGACACACTGTTTTTACCGAAATACAGCAACTTAATGCGTATATGTCAAATGGCAATTTATGAATTAATATATTAAATGTACTTTAGAATAAATATATTGAATAAAAATATAAAAGATGTTATTAATTAAAAATATACATTTTGAATTAAATATTATTATTATTTTGTAAAAATATACATCAATTTCTATTTATAATCAAAGATTTGTATGACTCATAAAAACTTAGGAAATAGTAGTAATTATTTAAATTTCAATATTATTATTTCAGATTATTTCAAAATTTGAATAATAATAAATAATTTGTATATTATTAAATATAGTAGGTATTATATTTTAATAAATTATCTATGTATATATATAGTAAATAAATATATAAATGTATGTTATATATTATTGAATATAGAATCGTAAGTAAGATACTATAGTAACATTTTCGAAATATTTGTTTTTCAATAAGTTATTTATTTTTCATTATATTACATTATTAATTCATTTTAACCTTCCTATATAATATCTAATATTAGTAATATTACTATAATTTTTAATATTTCCAAACTAGTATAAAATGTAAATACTATACATTTATAGTCTACGAATAACCCAACTATAATGTATTTGTACGATATAAATAAAACCATAGGAATACGATTTTTTATATTGATGCTATTATAATAAATTTGATATCATTAGACATATTATTAAATTCTATAATAGAAGTATTTTAGTTTATTTTTATTTAAAAAAAAGTTATGCACAAAAAAAATAGTAAAAATAATACATGGTGTAGATAGGAATTATGCATGTTTTAATTAATTTATAATACTTATGCAATCATGATTCATTCAATAATTTATATTTTTTAATAGTATATATTCGATATTATTAACACATAGATTAATAATCATATTTGTATCCGCTTTTTGTATTGTATTCAATAAATATATATTATTATTATATAATTATTATAATATATACACACTTATATAATTATGTAAGCCTATTTATTTAGTATTAACAAAGATTTTGCGAAGCAAAGATATAACACTCCCTATACATGCAACATAATTTAGTAATATCCCCTGCTGCTGCTAGCAGTAGTATCGAAATCACTGAAATAGATTTAGGTTAGGCTCTATTTGCATACAACAATTTTTTCATTGCTCTATTAAATTACATGCAATATAAATTAGCTTTTATTTACTAAATATATACTTATAGCATTTAAAATATACATATCATATTTGTTTGTTATATATTAGTAATGAACACTTAGTTTTCATCATATAAATATTAATTTAAAGCATATTATTTAACATTTTAAAAGTGTTTAGTTAAATACGAATTTACATTATAGATAACACATAGTTCCTAAAAGTAACCAGCTATAGGTGGCACTGGGGTATTTTGTATACAAATTCGAAAAACACGATTTCGCGTAAGTGTTATATCTTTCCTTCGGAAAATCTTTGGTATTAATTCAATATAAATATAATGGGATATGTATATAGATATACAAAATGTTTAATCTGGTATATATATATATACCTCAATCCAAAGTGGCGAGTATTAGAATCATTTAGAATTATATTTTAAAGTGATGCCACACATGAAAATATACGCACGAAACAACCTCACTTGCGAATATCAAACGTTTCTATAAAAACATAATTATTTTCAAAATGCATGCGAATATTCGTAGGTATTTACGTTTTACTTCTATTTATATACCTCACTTTAACTCTCCCTAATAAATTCAATATAATGTTAACATTTTAATTAATACATGTAAAAATGTATATAATTATACGAGGGATTTCCATATAGTTTAGGTGTGGAATAGACTTTATAGATATAATAGCCATACCCGAGCTAGCTTTGCTATGTTTTTTATTGTTTATCTATCTATTTTTATATTAATTATAGCGATTCCTGATTCTGCATTTCTGCCGTACACGACCCGTAACATTATGTATTATATATTAACTCATTGATAACAAAATTATTGTCTAATTAATTGATAACGAATTATATTGTTGATTTTATTTTATATTGTATAAAATACTTTTACTATCATTTTAAATAAGCATTTTTTATATTTTCGATAATGATAAGTTATTAGTATTTAAATCGTAATTGAACCAAAATCATATTTTGATACCCGAAACCTTCCATGTAGTCAATTACCCGAAACTACCCGACATCATTTACAACACTAATATGTATATTATATTTAAATATTTATAAAAATATATATATATATTAGTCATTAATATTTTCTTGTATAAAAGAATAATAAATTAATTATGGATTCTTACATGTCAATTTTATTTCAAATTAAAATACTAAATATATCAATTGTATCAATTATGTTATATTCATTTAAACAATAATCAATTAATTATTCTTGAAAACTTATATAAATCTTTATATTTGATCAACATTAATAATTTAATTTATATCAAAAACAGATTTTATGTATTTGTATCAAATAATCATAAATATATTTAATTGTATTTCATTTATTTATATTTGTTAGTGTAATTATATTAGAATAATACATTACATAAATATTATTATTTGATTCAAACATTAACATAATTATCAAAATCAAATTTAGTATATTTGTATATGAATCATTAATCAGAAATGTATTTATATTAAAGTATATTTGTATATACAAGTTGTTAAGTTATTAGAAAAAGAATCAATGCGTTAAATACATTATTTATTAACTTTGTACATTTATCACGGCTCTTATAGATAGGCGTCTAGCATTGCTTAATCATGTGAGACGGTGATGTATGGGCATATCCCTAGCACTCGGCGTGTGTTAGTATAATGCGAGATAATAATAATAATACACAAAGTAATAGTGATAATAACATAACATCACCTCTTCTAAGAAGAAGATATATTACAGGACAAATCGGTAGGGAGTGTGCCTGTTCCTGGAGCTTCGGCGTATAGTTTCCTAAGCTGCTTTTGTTCTATAATAGCTGTGTGTGAGAGGATGGTATTATTATCAGATGGTGGTGTTGGGTAATTAGATAAATGTAGTGTTTGAGTGGGGGTATTCTCTATGGTGGTGTAATTTTCTTGGGGTTAGTTGTAGGTGTTGATCGTATTTTATGTCTTGTACGTCATAGGATGTTTCCCGTATGGGTACACATGACATATGATTCTGGTTCGTTTCTTGACAATGGTAGCTGGGGATCATGTGAATTTTAAGGAGTCTCGAATTTGACAGATTTGAACGTTATGTACGATGTATGCAGTTTTCTTGCAAGTAATGTCATCTAGTTAATTTATGTCTGTTTGATGTGTTTGTAGTTTCGTGCGTTCTGATGTTTGGATTGATGTAAGAGTAGGTGTAGAGGGCTGGGGTCATCATATTTTGAGGGTTATTTCTCTTAGATACCTAGTGCTTTAGTTATCTTATTGATGTCTGTATTTTTTATAATGTTCTTTATGGTCTGAACGTGTCTTTCTATGAATTCATTTGATGCTAGGTAGTAAGGACTGGATGAAATGTGGGTGATGTCCTATTAGTGGAGGACATATATGGTATGCTTCTGATGTTTGGTGGTAGTTTCCAATTGCTTATTGGATGTGTCTGGAATCTTTCGCATTGGTTGGAATACCATATTACATATAATATCATGATGTCGCCTTACTTCTTTGGTGCATATGTTATGCTGGATACCTATGCTGTAGGCTTATTTACCGATATGATGATTCCTTTGGACATCATACGCTATAGTTCTATATATACTTTAAAGTTGATTTCGACACATTTATTCGCATGTAACAAGGGTCGTACTTATTTGTCGAGGCTTATTTGAAGTGTTACGGGGAATATTCTGGTATCATTTTTGGCGGGTGGTTTTGATATAGGTGGGATTATGTCTGTGCATAATATTTTTATGAGGCTTAGCCTTCTGCAGATGTGTCTATTAGTCATATTATAGGGGGTTGTGGGGATTCGACTATAGTGAAGTTTATATCGTATAATATGCCATTATAATTATAACATATTATTGTTATGCCGTAGGTCGCAATAGGTTTATTTTCATATGCTAAGAGTATGTATGGATAGGGGTTAGTTAAGTAGGCTTTCTAATGTTATTGTATACCTTAAAGGATAGTACATTACTTTAAGACCCTTTGTCAACTTTAAATAATATATATGTTCTATTTTTAAAGGGTATGAATAGTTTAACATAATTTAATAAAAACCTTGTATCTTATGTCCTGGTCTGCTACATGTAAGTTTGATGTAATTTAGTGGACTCCTGTTTCTTATAGTTCTTATAGTAATGTCTGCTCCTACAGAAGGATTTGAAGTTATTCATCTTGTTACAAGCATTGCATCTGAGTCCGAGAGCTGCTTCCTGTAATTTATTTCAACATAGTTTTTTTTGTAGTTTTAAACTATATAATTGAAACAAAATATTAATTAGTAAATAATTTAAAGTGTTATATATTACTAACGTTAATCAGTACATGATACCGTGTTGAAACTCATCAAATAAACTGGATTGCAGGTATCCAATTCTATATAATTTAAATATATTAATAAATATATATATACTTAATAGTTACTGATATTTTGAGTAACATATATGTATATATGAGTAATTTATATATATAAAAAATAGTTAGTAGATAATTAAGTATGATAATAAATATTATATACGATTAAATAGTAATATAAAATGAACCAAATAAAACATGCATATTGGAGTATATAAATTACCGGCAAAGATCTAAAAATTATTTAGCTGTAGTAAGTTTGGTGGTGGTAGGTGCGATATGTATTTTTGAGACGGCCATTTTGTTGAATTCATATATGTAGAGATAAGGAAGCATTTTCTCTTTTTTTTAAATGTTTCTAAAATACTATTTATTGATTTAAACTATTTTTTTTATTATATAAAAAAGAAAGAAAATCATATCTATTACATAAAAGTAACAAATATATATTTTACAAATAATAATTCTATTTTTGAATATGGGTTTTGTTATATTATTCATATATATGTTAATTATATATAGAAAAATAATTAGGTAGATAGCTTTGTACTTTTATCTAAACATTCATTTATATATGTAAACATAGCATATATTATTTCTAGTAAAATGCATTTGAAAAGTCAACAATAAATAAATTGTAAAGTAATTACATTATGCATTCAGCTAATATAAAATCAATATTATAAAATAATAGTTAATAGTTTATAAGTTAAAGTTAATAATTAATAAGTTTTTGTATCTATATATAAATGTAATTTTTATAGAATTTATATATTAGATATAAAATATTATATAACAATATATTTTAAATATCATGCTATAAAATATGCTTTTTATGTTATTTAAAAACTTATTTAATTGGTAATTTGTTCATAGTTACTAAATAACATATATGTTATATATGCTATATCATCAATTAATAGTACATATTAGTGATCTAAATTTTCAAATCTTTCAATTCAAGTTTCAAATCGAGTCACATCATTTTCAAACATTTATATAAATTATTATTTCAAATCTTAAATCTAATTTTCGAGTCAATTCGAGTCACACCTATTTAATTTTCAAAAATTTGTATGGATTAAATTCACTATTTATCATAGTATTGTAGCCACATTATTATACGTAATATGTAATTTATATACTTATAAATTATATAAGTCATTATTTATATGTATATATATATACAATAAATGTTCCTTTTTTTTCGAGTTTATTCCAAATTATAGTACTAATCGAACTTATTAAATATATTCCTATTATATATAATAGGAATATATTTAATAAGTTCGATTAGTACTATAATTTGGAATAAACCCGAAAAAAAAGGAGCATTTATACGATCAGAGTGATAGATTATTAATATAGATGTAGGGAACTAAATTAGTGAACAAACGTATATTAATAGATAATAGATAAGGACAGGTAGCTAATTGCATATCCTAAATTATTATTATATAATACTCATGAATCGATTTTATATGATACATTGGATGGCATTTAGTGTATGATACACTCTCAATATATAACTCTATGTAGAGAAATATGTACACTTATTAACTATTTTAGTGTTTGTATATTATATATGTGTGTATATATGCATGTATGTAGGTAGGTGTTTATTTAGTTAGATAGGTATGCAGGTAGGTATATGTGTAGATGGATAGATAGTCAGGCAAATATGTAGGCAAGTATACAGGTGGGGAGGTAGGCAGTCAGGTATGTAGGACCTACATATATATATACATTGGGACAGTAGATAGGTATGTATGTAGGTAGATAGGTGGGTAGTATAGTTAGGTAGGTTGTAGGGCAGGGAGGTATGTATGTAGGTAGATATATGGATGGGTGGGTAGATAGGAGGTAGGTAGGTGGGTGATAGGGTAGTTATATAGGCAAGTAGGTTGGTAGGTAGTCATGAAGGTAGAGAGATATGGGTGGGTAGTTAGGTGGGTGGGTGGAAAGGTAGATAGATCGTTAGGTGGGTGGTAGGGTAGGGTATGCATATAGGTAAGTAGGTACTCAGGAAGATATTTAGGTATATGAGTGGGTGGGTAGGTAAGTAGGTTGGTGGTAGGGTATGCATATAGGCAAGTAGGTGGATGGGTAGGTAGTCAGGTAGATATATGTATGGGTGGGTAGTTAGGTGGGTGGATGGATAGGTAGATATGTGAGTAGGTAGATAGATAGGTAGGCGGGTTGTTGGGTAGGGTATGTATATGGGCATGTAGGTGGCTGGGTAGGTAGTCATGCATATACTTAGGTTGGTAAGTAGGTAGGTATATAGGTGGGTAAGTAGGTATTCATGTAGATATGTAGCTATAGTAGGTATGTAGGAAATCTGCAATGGAATTTGTTTATGTTTACTGTGCTCTCACATTATACTTTGTTTGTAGAAGTAAAGGGGATCAACTGTATATTAGATGATGGGAAGTTTTTACTATCAATACATTCAATAATTTATGTGACAAACATTGTTTTATGATTTGAAAGTCTTCGAATACAGGAATTGGTAAAGATTTGATGTCTTCAAACATTTTTTTGGTGATTTGAATGTCTTCGAATACATGACATGGTAGAGATTTTATGTCTCCAAACATTTTTTTAATGATTTGAAAGTCTTCGAAGATAAGCAAAGATTTGAATTTTTAGATCACTAGTACATATTACAATTTGTTCTGATATTAACTAATGTATCCATTGAGATCCTCTTAATTAATAAATATATATATATATTTATATACACAAAATTAATTTACCTTACTATGGCAAGCTTTTTCGGCACTTTATGAATCGCATTCTCAGATCATTTATATCTCTCATCACATTTAGTAGAGCACCAGACATGCATACTATATCGTCCATCGACTGCTGTATATAGTTCTTTATAGGCACCCACGATACGTCATTTATGAGATGACATTCAGAGAGGAACATATCTCGCCAGGTTCACTTTATTGCCCCAACAGTGTCCTGAATATAGAAATTAGAAAAATATAGATAAGTATAAATATAGATAACTATATTTATTAATATATATATAAGTTAAATTTGTTTTATAAATAAAATTACTTATTGGCGGAATAAGTCTTAATAGATTACTAAATAAGTCGTCAGAGATTACTTTAATAAATTAATATGAGTAATTAAGAATTAAGTAATATCACTACTCATTAGTAACCTCGTACCACTTGTAAAGTTAAGTGTTTTCATAATTCTACAATTATTATTCTAATATTTATATTTAATCATTAATTATTGATGGAAAATATAATATATACAAATATGTATATAAATAATAAATCTAGATTAGAAATTAAAATAATTTAAGATAACTATAATGTTAAATTCATAAATAATACTTTTAGAATAAACTAAATTTAATAAGACGTACTAGATTACATAGTCCGAAATGACCTCGTACAAGATTAATTTTAGATAAGTTTTTTTATAGATAAGTTAAATTGGTCTATAAATAAAATTACTTATTGACGAAATAAGTCAATAGATTACTCAAAAAGTCGTCAGAGATTACTTTAATAAATTTATATGAGTAATTAATAATTAAATTATTATGGCACGAGGTAATTAGAATGTACGTAATTTAAAAGTACGACTTATTACTAAGTTATTAAATAAGTTATTAGTACTCTCTTACGACTTGTAAAATTAAGTGTTTTCATAATTATAGAATTATTCTAATATTTATATTTAATTATTAATTACTGATGGAAAATATAATATATATATATATATATGAATATAAATGATGACTATAGAGTCGAAATTAAAATAATCTAAGATAACTATAATATTAAATTCATAAATAATACTTTTAGAATAAATTTAATAAGACGTACTAGATTATATAGTCCGAAATGATCTCGTACAAGATTACTTTCTACCGTAATTAATACTAAACATGTTATTAAAATATAAGTTATAAATCATACTATAATTATGATGTATAAATATTAATTATTAAACACTATATGATTATACAGATAATAATATACTAAACATAATAATATAATTTTAACACTAAATGAATACGATTTTATTAATTTTATAGTTAATAAATTATCATATTTAAAATTATACTATAATAAATTATTATAAAATAATTATCAACAATTATGTATACATTACTAAACAAGTAATATTATAGTAAATATATTATGTGTATTAATAATACTATTATATTATGAATTGTTATTATATATAATGATTATCATTATGATAAGTAAATAAATATTAAGAATGTAAATTGAGCATTACTGTAATGATTACATCATTTATTTAATTAATATAAATTAATTTAATAAATGATTTATCTAGTTGACAATATTATAAATTTAACAATAATTTATGTTATACAATTATCAATAATCATTTTTATAATTATATTTCATATAATATTATACAAAACATTTAAAATATGTCTAGTGAGCATGTTTTAGATTTAGAGTTTAAAATCGCGTTATTGTATTTGTATGGTGTTTATTAGTTATGTGTATTTGCACATAATATAATATATTATTAATATATTGATTAATTCAAATCTAATTTAATACTGTTACTCGAGTAATCAAAATAAAAAGTTTCCATATTTTATTCACAATACTATTATTATAACTTTAATATTCACAATTATTTATTATAAATTAAATTATTGTATTAATAATTATTACGAAAAATAAATTTAATAATATAAAGCAGATTTAAAAACACATGTTATATTCAATTATTGAATATTTCAAATTGTATTTTTTAAATAATTTAAAATATATAGATAATATTAAAAATGTTGTATATAATTAACTGTTAATTCAATTTACAATTTAATTTATAAATATATTATTTAAAAATATTATATTAATAAAAAACTAACATATAATTGTCTGTATAACTTGTTTAGATGAATATATTCAAATGAATTAAAATTATAGTTTATTTACATCAATGATTAAAATAACGCATGCGCATTGAATATTCTCATTATAATATGAAACTAGAGTATATGATTCATCATAAATAATGGATACCTAGTAGCGGATTATATGCAATCTTAATTGTAACCCCATTCGTGTTTATTATGCATGAATAAAATTGAATACCATTCCGGTATACTTTGCGTGGGTTTTTTTAGGTTGACAATTATTTTGTATATTTGTCATTAATGATTATTTTATAAAACCAAATATGGAACATTATATTATATATATTAATTAAGTATAATATAAAATTTCAAATTGATACCTATTGTTAAAAAAAGGTATGCCCATTAGGTATATTTTTGATTGTCAGCCGTTCCCGTAAAGAATGACTATATATATATATATATATATATATATATATATATATATATATATATATATATATATATATATATATATATATATATATATATATATATATATATATATATTTAAAGAGACTTTCTTTTATATAGGAGACTAGCTGGCTATGTCCCGGTGTCATATAATAAATCGTCCCCATTCCAAAAATCGTCCCCGATTGTCACGTGACTACAAAATCAATGATATTTCACTAAATACACATACGAATCGCTTCAAATTTAAACCATATATAACTAATATTTATATACACACATTTGGAAAAAATCAACTTCTAATTATGCATTAAAAGAAAGTAATACTCAAATATATAAAGTAGAATTGAGATGACTTTGAAAATACCAGATTAAACGATAATAAATTAATATTTTAAAATTCTGAATCGACAGAAGTTATTATTTTTCAATTGTAAGTGTAATACTATAAGATCGTATTCTAAAATTGTCTCTATATGCCATTTTAATTAAAAAACATTATACGTATTTTCAGTTAATTATTGAAATAGAAATGGTCAGATTAGTTGAAAAGTGGTTGGTGAGTTTTTCAATAAATATGTTACCTCTACCGATTGAGGAACATTTTATAAATTTTTATTTTAATAATTTAGTTATTTATTACATTTTTGTTTCGTGTCTTTTTTGCATATTATTTCATTTCATAATGTTATATACATACGTATGTTCCTATTAATTCAATAAACTATATACGTATCTATATATCTATCT
Source organism: Osedax fenrisi (assembly GCA_964019155.1). Classification (NCBI taxonomy): domain Eukaryota; kingdom Metazoa; phylum Annelida; class Polychaeta; order Sabellida; family Siboglinidae; genus Osedax; species Osedax fenrisi. The sequence continues at coordinate 77,556,153 of OZ025243.1, forward strand.
ATCTGCTATATCATTGTTTTTTTAAGAACACCATATTAGGTGGCATTTATTTTGTTATTATTTTATATGAATAATATTAATCAATTTTTTTTGGAGATAATTGTATAGTTGACTTAATTGATATTCGTCTATAGTTAGTTATATCTATGATATTATTTCGTTTATGATGGGTATAATGGAAGCTAGTTTAAATTGTAGACGTTAAGTTCTAATTAAAGAGTATATATTACAAATATGAATTAGTGGAGTTATTATAATCTTTTAAATGTATAATAATTTCATATTTAGCTAATTTATATCTAGAGATGTATTTGTGTTTGAGAATTATTTTGTATTATAGAATTTATATCATATATTGATGTTGGATGAAGATTTATATATTTAGTTATATTGATAATGATCATTGGTTTGAGGTTGTTAATATGACATGTGAATTATATTTTTGATTGATTTATATTTATAAAATAAGATTTAAATTATTTAGATATTTGTTTATCATTATTGAATTATTTTTAATTTATCTATTATATAATTTTCACTTTAATTATAATGTCATTTATTAGATAACGTTAGATAAGTTTTATATAGTTTATATACTATTTTTATTTCAAACTATATATTTATATATTGCTTTACTTTTTAAATATTTATTTGTTGTATTCAATTTATAAATGTTTATAGTAACATAATTTAATTTAATTTTTATTATCTAGCTAAATATTAAAAAATATTTAAAATTTAAAAATTTTTTAAAAATAGTTACTATTAAAATTAAAAAATAATAAAATTAAATCCTATTTAATATTGACTTAATAAATAAATCTTAAATTTAAGAATTTAAAATAATAACTATTAACAAATAAAATTAAAATAATTAAAATACTATTGAATAGTGTATTTTAAATAATACATTTAAATAATACATATTAATTAATTAAATTTTTTTTTAAATAGTTACTATTAAAAAATAAAAAAAATAATACCTATTAAAAAATAAAATAAAAATAATTAAAATACTATTGAATAGTGTCTTTTAAATAATACATTTAAATAGTACATATTACCTAATTACATTTTTTTTTAAATAGTCATTATAGTTTATTTTTTTAATGTATCTTATTATTTTAAATATTATCTATATTAATATGACATATTTTATGACATAGCTGTAGAAAATGTTATCAATTTGTTAATTATTATTGTATACATGATATGACATTTTTTATAGAATTTTCAGAATTATTTTATTTAGGATGGATTCCTAATTTATATTTTACAATGCATCAATATATCTTTTTATATTTTTTTATATTTATTTTACTTATTTTAGTTTCATTTAAGTTATTAAGTATAATTGTTTTAAGTTTAGTTATATTATATATTGGGAGGTCAAGATTTTTATTTTTCAAGTCTTTATAGCAATATCCACTATCATATATATATATATATATATATATATATATTATTTTACATTTGTACAACATTAATATATTGTTGATTTAGGTCACATATAAATATTAATAAAATATGTAGTTTACAATATAATAAATTATTAAATATAATTTTATAAATATATTAAAGAATTTATATACATAGGGGAAAGTAACCTACTATGGACACTTTAACAATACATGGTCTTAACATTGTATGACTAATTATTTGTATTCAAAAATACAATATATTAATATTATATATTTATAGATATTATTGTGAATTTAAAATTTTATTTTATCTTTTATTCCGTAGATAACGGGGGTGTCCATATTCGGTATCCATGTTCGAATACGGACACCATGTATTATAATACGGACACCCTATATACCACTATCTAGATAAACTATATATTATTTATGAATCAATCAGATAAATTACAATTACATTAGTTATAATTAATATTATGAACAATTTATTTTAATTTAATTAGTTAATAATTTATTTATTTTTATTATTATTTTTTAATTAATAAATTACTTTAGGTATCTAAATAATACAATTTTTAAATTTAGCTTTATTGGTGGTATTACTATTATAACGAACGCGATTTTTATGAAAATCAGAATAGTTCATACGTTGCGCGCTGATTTGTTATAGGGTGTCCGTATTAAGTCATCTAGAGTTTCCGTATTATGAACTTATATGACCTCTAGATATATTCTTATAACTTAATGATTATTTTATAACAAATATAAAATTATATGTATAATATTATAATGCCTAATTTGTTAATATTGTGTTATATTTGATATCGATATATTTATATATTCTTGAGAAGGTTTTAAGTAGATATTTTTTTTCATAAATTTAAAATCGTAATAAAAAAATCAGTTTATTGGATATATCAGCAATATTTTGAATAATTAAAAAATAAAAAATACTTTTTTAGACTATTTATATAATTATGAATATGTTATTCATTACATATTTTTTTGTAGGATTTATGGTTTCTGAGATACAGATATTGTCAGTTTTCGAGCATTGTCCGTATTCGGTTACTTTCCCCTATATATATATATATATATATATATATTAAATTTAATAAAAGTTAGTAGAATAAATATTAACAAATTAAATTTAATTAAAAAAAATCAATGAATAATATAACTTAGATGATAAAAATGCAGTCATTATAGAAAAGATAACCAAAATATGATGTATGTCTATTTAATATTATTTACCATGATTGCATATTTTAATTCCATTGTTATCGCATTTATACGAAAGTCTATTTTTACAATATACTTTACATTCCGTATTCAGTGTGTAGTAGTAATCATTACATGTCCTTGTAATTGAGAATCTAATTCTGATCGTGTATATAGTAATTATTTACATGTATATTACATTCCTGGAGTTTATAAATGATATGTATAATTACACAATTAATAATAATTAATAATATACATATACTTATTATAATATACATATTTTATTTTTGATTTAAACTTATAATAATTTGTTTTTAATGTTCAGCATAATAGAAATATTAATCCAGAGAAATATATTAGTATTTTATATTCCTATAATAATATATAATTATTTAATCGGTTACATAATAATATAACTCTTTTGATCGATATTTCTTCGTATACATTTTTGTTGTGTTACCATTCGTATAATATGTTAATTCATATTCGGCAATTTTTTCATCGGTAAATATACTATCTTGATCCATTACAGTAATTACAATATACACTTCCTACATATTCATTAATGATATATATTTATAATTTATCCAGATATGTTTATATAAATATATATATATATATATATATATATATATATATATACAGTAAAACCTCTCTATAAGAAACTATTTTTTTACAGTACTTTTTTTCTTATAGAGAGGTTTTCTTATAAATAGGTTTTTACTTTTCCAATGATTTTAAGAATTCATTTAGGACCTATAATTGAAAATGCACTATATATAGTGCAGAGGGTTATATATAACCTATATGTTATATATATATATATATATATATATAGTATATTTATTTATTTTTATTTATTTAGTATTAATCAAAAGAATAGTTTAGAAATATGATTTATTTTAACATTTATTAATTAATTTTAATAAATCTATGGATATACAATAACAATTATTAATTATTTTTAATTCATTTCGAGCCATTTATATAATATAAAATATTTGTAAGAAAAAAAGATCTTATATAATAATTAATTTCTATAATTGTTATCAATATACAATACTTCTATTTATATATATAATTATTTTTTATATTTTTTATACAATAAGTTTCTTATAAAGAGGTTTTTCTTATATTTTTCTTATAAGATTTTCTTATAAAGAGGTTTTTTAATGTGGAAAAGGTTGAATTCCAACCAAATGTGTGAAAAATGTTCTTATAAAGAGGTTTTTCTTATAAAGAGGTTTCTTATAGAGAGGTTTTACTGTATATATATATATATATATATATATATATATATATATATATAAATATGTGGATTTAACTTATACAAATTTGTAATGTAAATATTATACTTATTATTAATGTAAATATTACTATATAATAATAATAATATATATATACATATATGCTAATTCATATATATTTATATGAATGAATTGGTTTATGTAAAAAAACACTGCATTTAGTAGGATCCCTCATTGGTGTATAACGTAACGAAAAATCAAATCAACAAAATAAAATGAATTGATTCTATAAATTTTAGTTAAGAAATAAATATTACAATATATAAAAAGGTATTATATAGAGTTTAAATAATTTTTCAATTTCATTTTAAAACAATAGGATGATTGGATCTTACGTAGAACATCTGGTAATATATTCCATATATGAGGAATAACGAAGGAGAAGGCTCTATTGATGAATACGCTTATAGGAGTAACTCCGTTTAATAGAATATAATCCGATGTTATGACTTGGCACAATATAGCTCGATGTTTCAATAGATTTTTAGATTTCCAGGCTCACCTATTTATAAAGTTTATTGTGCTAAGCATAGTTGACGGTGGTTGCATCGATTTCTAAATAAATCCACTTAAGATTATATTGGTACATATCTGTAAGTGTTTGGTCGAGGCGATTAACATATTAAATAATATAGAAGCGCGAATAATCCTTTCTATTTTTTTCCATATCAGTGCTATTTATGTCACTATAAGATGATCCAAAGTAATCTATTCGAGATAATACAAGAGCATTAATTAGTTTATTAGCGAAGAGAACTATTTTCCAATATGGGCGATTCTACGTAAATGGTAATTTATGGTCTTAAATATAGAATTCATGTGTTGAACAAAATATAAATTACTGTCCATAATGATGCAGAGGTTACGGACTGAATCAGAAGGTAGTACTAATTTAACATCAATAATAATATATGGGAAAATAGTCGGTATTAGAGATACATTCAGTAATTCAGTTTTCGATGTATTCACTAGAGTATCGTTTATAAGAAGCAAATTCATAATCTCTGAAGTACACTCTATGAGTTCCAAATTAAAGGTAGGCGATTTAATAGTAAGTTTAATGATAAGCTGAATATCATCAGAATATATATGGTAACTAATGTTAGAGAATTTGTTAATGATATTAGGTAGAGGACGCAAATAAATAGAAAATAATAAAGGCATGTGAACCGAACTCTGAGGAACCACACTGGTAATACCTAATACCCCTCTGAATATATTATTAGGGGGAGAAATATAATCTTTGATTTTAACAGATGAAGTGAAATCAGTGAAATATGAAATTAACCATCTGAGAGAAGATGCTTCAATGTCAAGATCTTTAATGCGCTCAATAGGATATTGTGATTCAATGTATCGAATGCGATCGAGAGGTCGAGTAATAGTAATTGTACACAATTAGAAGAATCAAGAGATTTATACAGCGTATCGGTAATATGGTTGAGAACAGTTTCAGTAGAATATAACTTCTTGTAATCATTCTGGAAAGGCTCAAGACAATTATTAGCTTCAAGATAATATATTAGTTGGCGGCTTATAATACGTTACATAATCTTACTGATAATCGGAAGTTGGGATATGGGTCTGTAATTTGTCAACACATTAGGATCGAGTGATTTTTCTTCAGTATAGGTTTGATGATAGCATATTTTAAGGATTTATCCATGATGCCATCATCAAGTGATTTATAAATCAAATATAATATTGAGTGATTGAACTAGGTGTTTCAATCATGGAAGTGTATCTATTGGTTAGTTACGTATATATATATATATATATATAGTAGGCAATAATAACTACAATATAAATCCCAATAATACTACAAATACAAAGAAAAGAATGGGCCTCAGTCCCGGGTAAATAGAGGTTGCGAATAATCTCCCGGTTAGGACTGCTACATGGAACACTAGAACACTAATTGATAATGATACTATTGACTTATTAATAAATGAAATTGAACGAATTGAAATTGATAAAATTGGCATAACAGAGACCCATTGCACAAGAGATATACCAACGATTTTGGAGAAAGATGAACACGGCATAGTTCACTCACTACGCGACAAGACGGCATATACAGACAAGGTTTCACTTTAATACTGAATACACAACTAATTTAGCATAATATTAACTATGAGTGTATAACAAACAGATTATTGAAGGTTACCATAGAGTTTATATCAGATATAATAATATAATTCGTTGTGTACTCATCAGAATCTAGTTACGAAGACACATATATAAGAATTTTTCGGAACGTTACAAGATGAGATTAACATCATTCCACCAAGCGACACTATTGTACTACTAGATGATTTTAACGCATCAGTAGGAAGCCACATGCAAGACATCTGAAGAGATGTAGTTGGGAGTTATGGTGCAGGAAAACACAATGAAATAGGTATTAAACTACTTCAATGTTGTGCAATAAACAATCTATTTATAGAAAACACGATATTCAAGCACAAATAAAGGCGAATATATACATGGACTTCACCAAGACGTACATATATGCAAATTTATTTTATTATAATGTATAAGAAACTAAAATATATTCTTAAAAACTGCAAAACCTATAACTCTGCCGAAATAGGGTCAGATCACTCACTTGTCATTGCAAACTTAGTTATGAAAAAACTAAAAAAGACGAAACACATAACAAACCATCGAAACAGTATGACACCGATAAACTGTAAAGCGAGGAAACACCCAAAAAGTTTGCATCGATAATAGGAGAAGGATTTGCTAACCTATTAGATGAAGACGATGATATGACTTCAAATGTATTTTATATTAAATTAAAAAAAATCGTACATACAGCAACTGAAAAAGAAATTGGACATAAACGACACAATTAAATCACCGGTATCTCAGGCGAGGTAAAAGACCTATGTGAACAAAGAAGAAACACTAAAATAATTATGTTACAAGACCAGTATAATGAAGAGTATACACATAGTTATAGAGAATTAAATAAAATAATAAAAGCAAAATTAAAAAACAAAAGAATAATAATTTAAGTTAACAAATATCTGAAATGGCAATTTTAAAAAGAATAACACACATAACATTCAAACAAGTTCGTGAACTAGAAGGATATAGATATATACTTGCTATGAAATACTCCCAATGTAATCTAAGCAAGATGTATTACATATCTAGAAATCCCACTTTGAGAAACATCTTAACACATAATTCAACCACGACGAAAATGTTCTGCAAGAAATTGACTCAGTAGATATTAATAATGAAAACATACCGCCAATAACTGAACATGAAGTTAAGTACTCAATAAAACAGCAATTCAACATAAAGTCACCCGCGGTTGATGGAATAATTTCTGAATTGATAACAGCTGGAGTTGATATTATAACTAAAACACTAACAACCATATTTAATAACATAATTGTGACAGATAATTCACCAAATGACTGTTCTAAGATGACAATAACTCCAATCCACATACAAGTTGACAAATTGAACGCCGCAAACTATAGAATCATTTTACTATTACTAATACCAGGTAAAATATTCTGCAAAATCTGGATGAACAGATGCTCGCACATAATTGATTCATCAATAAGTGAATCTCAATTCGGTGTTAGGCCTGATAGATGAATAACTGATGCAATATTATTATAATGCAGTTGATCGAGAAAGTAAAAGACTACCAAATACCGCTCTATTTCAATTTTATTGATTTAAAGCAGCATTTGACACTATTTGGAGAGAGGCACTTTTGAAGATGCTGCTTAAGATTTAAGGTTTCCCAGATAAACTTGTCGAGATAATCAAAAATCTCTATGATAAAAAGGAATGCTCCATAATAGCTGGATGAGAACTAACGGACTGGTTCCCAGTTAATATTGGCGTGAGACAAGGCTGTATTATGTCACCAAGCTTATTCAAAATATTCCTGGATCATGTAATGAAGGGTGTTAAGAGTTTTAACCGTAACTTTCAATTAAACGAATATATGTCTGTTTATATAATATATGCAGACGATACGACACTCATAGCTGCTGCATTCGAAAAATTGTAACTATCTACAGTAGAACTTGAACAAGCTTATCAACAATTTGGTTTGAAGATCAAACCTCTTAAATGCGCAATAATGGCACCAGATAGCCAAGCTGAAATTGAAATTGACAACAACATGGTTACCAAAGTTTCCAAGTTCAAATTTCTGGGTAATATTGTTACAGACTGCTCCTCAGATGTTCAACACCGAATATCAATGGCATCACAAGAATTCGGTCGACTAATAAATATATGGTCATACAAAGACGTATCAATACAATTTATGACTATACTCTACGGAGCACACATTCTGCCGATTGCCATATACGGTTCAGAGTCATGGACTACAAGACGAAAGAACATCGATGCCCTACTAGTTGAACTGAAATGCCTTATAGCTATACTCCGGAATATTAGGTATGACAGACTCTGAAACATCATTATACGAAATAAACTAAACATAAGCGAAACGATAGAAGACATAGTTCTTAAAAGAAGACTTCGCTGGTTTGGTCATGTTGTCAGGAATACGTCAACACTAAATTCCAGTTACAAGCTGGATTTAAAAAAAAAGAGACCAAGAGGACGCCCGCTAAAAATATGGTCTGATGGCATAAGGGAACAGTGCGCCGCACTGAGTGCAGTGATCCACTATTAAATATAGAGAGACAAGCCAAACGACGAGATGCCTTCGGAAACTATGTATTGATGTGGAAAGCAAAGGGACGCTAATTCTACGTATTTAATTCAATTTAGTCATATATATATATTGTATTTTATTATATTTAATTATTTAAATACTCTATAATAAAGAGTATAATTACTACTATTATAAAGCATATATTAAATTAAACTACTTATTTTTAGATATAGTGATTTATTTCGGTGTAAAATATTTAGTCATTGAAAAACACGGACATTAGTCACCTTAGAAATGTATTGATATTTATATAAAACAATTATTTTTTTTTATAAAATAAATGTAAATAAATTATTATATAATTGGAGATTACTTTCTATATCATATATTAACTTATAATTATGTAAAATGTCCAGCTTTTACACGAGGTAAAAACGGACAAAAAACACAAAAATATACTGTGATTAGAAAGAATTGTCTACAAACAACGTATAGGTAAATATAATATTTTCATATGTTTTAAGAGAATTTCTTTAAGCCATTCGACTGCAACAGCTCTCTTAGGTATTGTTGACACAAGGTTACCTATATTAAATAGCACATTTATTTTCCATATAATCCTACTTTAACTTCATTGAATTTTAACAACATCAACCATAATATACTAATATATCGGTTTACTACGATGGGAATATCTGATATAGCATAGGTAAGTTTTATTTATTATCTTACAATTCGATACATTTATATATCTATATCTATACATATAAAAGAAAGTCTATTTAATTATATATATATATATATATATATATATATATATATATATATCAGTGTTCATTCTAGAGCTACCCAGATACCCAAATTGGGAAGTGCCCTAATTTTGTGGGTAGCTGCCCTAAATATATATTTATATCATATATATATGATTATATGGATTAAGTTTAATTATTAAGTTCTTATTAATATAATTGTAATTTCATGAATTAAAAGTGTTATATCTCTAATTACAGGAATATATTAATTAATAAATGTCAGTTTTCCAATGAATATTTATAAAATGACTATTAAATGTGTTATTATTATTCTATTATTATTTAAGAAATACAATAATGAAGAATTTGTTATTTAATAAATAGCAGATTTTTAATAAATATTTATAAAATGGCGATTAAATGTATTATTATTTAAGTATTAAAATATTGAAGAATTTATTATTTAATAAATGGCAGATTTTCAATAAATATTTATAAAATGGCGATTAAAAGCATTATTATTATTCTATTATTATTTAAGTATTAAAATCCGTGGATTAAAGGATTAAAATAATGGAGAATATGAATAACTTCTGTCATAACATTAGGATAAATTCATTATTTTTCAAATAATGGCGAATATATACTATTTGCCCTTTGTTATATCCATTTGACATTTTATATAAACAAACAATTTAGATACAAATACAAATTAAATATTATATTAAACTGCTTGAACTATATTTAGAATAATCTATTTTTAGATTGGGTAGCAAATTCACTACCCAAAATGAAAATTGGGTAGCAAACTTTAAATATTGGGTAGTGAATTTGCTACCAATTTATATTTATAATGATATATGAAAATTAATTAATAATTATTTTTATTCCTATTCTTTTTCTCCCAATATATAAATCACATGATTGTTTTATTTAAAATTTGTAATTTTAATATATTTATTCAAAATCCTATTTTAAAACGTAATATTAAAGTGATATTGGAGATATTAAAAACCATTAAAATATAAAAATAATGAAACATTTAATCACCAATATTATTAATAAGTTAATTGTTTTTTATATTCATAATAATTAAACGGTATACTTTTTAGATTTATTATAATTCAATTTTAAAATTTAAAATTATTATGACATTAATATTCAATGTTTAATAATATTATATTATTATATAATTATCATACTTATCATAATTATTATTCCTATATATAATATATAATGTTTAAAAGATAAAGTCATAAATATCATGTATTATACTACTTATTAGTTAGTATATATATTGAATTTAAAATCAACCATACGGAATACGTACTGCATGTTGATACATGAGCATGCTATATTTTATATTGATTTTATTATGATAAAATTGGTATCATTGGAAAGCTAATTAAATTATATAATACAATTCATATTATGTTTTTTTTAATTTATATTTAAACAAAAGTTATTAATATAAATGTGCAAACAAATTATTACATTTTAATAATCAATACAATTATTATAATTATTATAATATACATTCTAATTAATTCTTTATATTATGACATTAAAATATCTTATATAAATTATATATAATAATGTGTACCAGTATAATATAATAATATTAATATAGATAGGTATTTTTGTATATTTTTATATACCTACCTATAAGTATTTTTAAGTATTTATAAGTATGATATATTATATATCGTTAATTGTATATATATATAATATATAATTAATGAAAATAATTAGGATAAAATTTATATATATTATATATTTAGTATCTTATAATTTGTATTATATAGTTTGTTATAGGATATTATATTAGGATATTACCTATATAGAAACTTATTTATTTATATATTCCTATAAATACATTTCCATGTCTTATAGTCTTTAATGAGGATGATACGAATAACTAATCCTGTATACTTGACATAATAGTATACAGGTGTTTCTCGCGAAATATATCATGCTTATAATAATCATTATAATAATATGAAAGTTTAAACTATAAATATACTATTCGATTGGTTAGTAATATTATCAATACATTTATATACAAAAATAAGTGTATATATAAGTGTAATAGAGTTACTATTACATTACTATAATAAATATATAATTATATATATTATATTACAATAATCATAATATTATAACTTATCGAGAACCAAATTACTTATATATCAAACTACTCGAACACCTAATTTAAAAAATATAACTTCTCGACTACCTAATTTTTAATATAACATATCAACCATCTAATTTCCAATATTATAAGATCTCAACTACCTAATTTTCAATATTAAGACATATCGACAACATAATTTTCAATATTATAAGATCTCGACTACCTAATTTTCAATATTATAACATATCGACAACATAATTTTTAATATTATAAGATCTCGACTACCTAATTTTCAATATTATAACATATCGACAACATAATTTTCAATATTATAAGATCTCGACTACCTAATTTTCAATATTATAACATATCGACAACATAATTTTCAATATTATAAGATCTCAACCACCTAATTTTTAATATTATAACATATCAAAAACATAATTTTCAATATTATAAGATCTCGACAACATAATTTTCAATATTATAAGATCTCGACTACCTAATTTTCAATATTATAACATATCGACAACATAATTTTCAATATTATAAGATCTCAATAACATAATTTTCAATATTATAAATGCTCGAAGATCAAATTTTTAATATCTGAATATCTTATGAATCAAATGTTGAGAGATTGAATATAAAAAGAATTATTTGATATCAATGTATTAGAATTACAATTTGTAAATCATGTAATTGGTAACGAATAATAAGTAATCGAATCGAATACTTATTTGCTATTTATTTACATCTCTAATTCAAAAAGCCTCCTAAGTAGCTTTTGTAAGTAACAATTGTTACAGGTTTAAATTGCCTCAGGGTATAAGTGTCCATCTAATATATTATTTATCATAAATGAATTTATAAATAGATGGCGAAATTACCCATATATGTCATCCTATATATTACTTAGTAAAATATATTTAAATGCCCTATAATCATTTTTTTTTGGTAGCTGCCCTGAAATCTAGAATGAACACTGATATATATATATATATATATATATATATATATATATATATATATATATACTAGCCGTACCCGACCCGGCGTTGCTCGGTTTTGATTATTTTCCTATATATTATATATTAATTATAGCTATTCCTGATTCTTAATTGATATATATATAATAAAATAAATGTTAGCTGACATACAAAACAAAGTAGAAAACATTTTCAAATAATATGTTAAAAAATACAACAAATATTTAAAATATTAAAAAATATGTTTTAAAAAAATGTCTAAAACCCAAACCTAAACCCAAACACAAACCGTACACTACCCTGCGTTGCTAGGTTTTTGATTATTTGCCTATTAATTGTAGCTATTCCTGATTATACTTAGCTAATATTTAATTTATTTCTTCTAACTAATATTTACTAATTCTAACTGTATCCGATGTAGACTCAGCGTTGTTCGTTTTTAAGATTATTTGTAAAATATTTGGTAAGATTACAAATAATAATTTAAAATATTACAAAATATATTTTTAAAAAGTATCTAAAAATATTTTAAGAAATATAAAAAATATTTCAACATATTAGTAGCCATACCTGATTTTTAATGCCTATTTATTTTTTTATTAATTATAGCTATTCCTGATTATTCTATAATATATAATTGCTAAAAATTGCAAAAAAATATATAAAATATTACAAAATATGTTTTAAAAACAAACCATACCCGACCCGGCATTTCTTGGTTTTTGTTTGTTTGCCTATCTATTATTTATTATTTATTAATTAGGGCAATTTCTGATTCTATATTTCTAGTATATACAATTAAATAAAGTTTATTTAAAATACAAACAAATATAGAAAAATATTGTTTATAATATTTAAAAAATTAGTGAATAAATATTTCAAAAAATATTTTAAAAAATACAACAAATATTTCAAATATTACAAAATATGTTGAAAACCCAAACCCAAACCGTCCCAAAACGGCGTTGATCGATTTTTAATTATATGCCTATCTATACTTTATTAATTATAACTATTCCTGATTTAGAATTGTTTGCCGAACCCAACCCGACGTTGCTCGTTTTTTTATTATTTGCCTATCAATTATTAATTATAGTTATTCCTAATTATGCATAGCTATTCTTTAATTGTTGTCTTCTAACTAATATTTAATAAATCTAACTGTATCCGATGTAGATCTAGCGTTGTTCTTTTTAAGACTTATTCGTAAAATATTTTGTAAAAATACAAAAATACAAAAATACTTTAAAATATTATAAAATATATTTTTAAAAAGTGTCTAAAAATATTTTTTAAATATAAAAAATATTTTAACATATTAGTAGTCATACGCTACCCGGCGTTGCTAGGTTTTTGATTGTTTGACTATTTATTTTTATTAATTATAGCTATTCCTGATTATTCTAAAATATATAATTGCTAACAAATACAAAAAATATTTAAAATATTACAAAATATGTTTTAAAAAAATGTCGAAAACTCAAACCTAAACCCAAATCCAAACAGTACTCGACTCGACATTTATCGGTTTTTGATTGTTTGCCTATTTATTATTTATTAATTAGAGCTATTCCTGATCCTACATTTCTAGTATATACAATTAAATAAAATTAAACATATGTAGAAACATATTTTTTTTAATATTTAAAAAATTAGATAAAAAATATTTCAAAAAATACAACAGATATTTCAAATATACCAAAATATGTTGAAAACCTAAACCCAAACAGTTCCAAATCGGCGTTGCTCGGTTTTTTATTATTTGCCTATCTATCATTTATTAATTATAACTATTCCTGATTTGGAATTTCTTGCCGTACCCAACTTTGCTTTACTCGTTGTTTGATAGCTTACCTATCTATTATTTATTATTTATGGCTATTCATGATTCTGCTTTTCATATACAATAACATAAATTGTTGCTAAAATTCAAACAAATTTATACAAATATTAATATCTCAAAAATTAGTGGAAAAATATTTCAAAAATATTTCAAATAATATTTAAAAAAATACAACACATATTTCCAATATTACAAAATAGTACTTAATAAATATCGAAAACCCAAACCGCACCCTGCGTTGATCGATTTTTGATTGTTTGCCTATCTATTATTTATTAATTATAGCTATTCCTGATTCTGTATTCCTAGTATACAACAAATATTTCCAAATATTACAAAATATATTTTTTATAAATGTTCTACAAATATTTTAAAAAGTATATTATTATATCTTATAATATTTATATATTTATTATATAATTATAATATTTTAATTATATTTTAAAATAATAATATTTCAACGAATAGTTGAAAAATATAAAAAAATATTTCAAATAATATTTTTTAAAATACAAAAAATATAAATAATATTACAAAATATATTTTAAAAAAATTTCAAAAAAATGTTTAAAAATATTTAAAAAAAACTTGCCGTACCCTACCCGGCGTTGCTCGGTTTTTGATTATTTTCCTATTATCTATTATTTATTAATTATAGATATTCCTGATTCTACATTGCTATATATATACAATAAAATAAATGTTAGTTAAAATATCAATAAAATATAGAAAAAATGTATTTAATATCTAACAAATTAGTGGAAATATATTAAAAAATAAAACAAATATTACAAATATTATAAAATATGTTTTAAAAAATGTCTAAATCCCAAACTTAAACCCAAACCGTACCCGACCCGGCTTTGATCGGTTGTTGATTTCTTGCCTATATATTATTTATTAATTATAGATGTTCCTGATTATTCATAGTTATATATACAATTAAATAAATGTTAGCTGAAATACAAACAAATTATGAAAAATATTTTAATATTTAAAAAATTAGTAGAAAAATATTTCAAAAAATATATTAAAAAATACAATAAATATTTCGAATATTACAAAATATGTTTTAAAAAGATGTCGAAAACCTAAACCCAAACCGTACCTGACCTGGCGTTGCTCGGTTTTTGATTGTTTGCCAATTATTATTTATTAATGATACCTACTACTAATTCTGCATTGCTAAATATTTATATTTAATTTTTTCATAACTATTATTTATACAATAAAATAAATGTTAGCTGACTAACAAATGTAGAAAATATTTTAATATTTAAAAAATTCGTGGAAAAATATTTCAAAAAATATATTAAATAATACAACAAATATTTCAAATATTACAAAATATGTTGAAAACCTAAACACACACCGTTCCAAATCGACTCGGTTTTTTATTATTTACCTATCTATCATTTATTAATTATAACTATACCTGCTTTGGAATTTCTTGCCGTACCCAACTCTGCTTTACTCGTTTTTTGATAGTTTGCCTATCTATTATGTATTAATTATGGCTATTCATGATTCTGTCTTTCATATATAATAATATAAATTTGTGCTAAAATTCAAACAAATTTAGACAAATATTCGTTTTTAATATCTCAAAAATTAGTGGAAAAATATTTTAAAAATATTTCAAAAAATATTAAAAAAAATACAACACATATTTCCAATATTACAAAATATTACTTAATAAATGTCGAAAACCCAAACCGCACCCTGCGTTGATCGATTATGCATAGCTAATCTTTAATTTTAATTTTTTCCTAACTATTATTTATATACAATAAAATAAATGTTAGCTGACCTACAAACAGAAGTAGAAAAATATTTTAATATTTAAAAAATTTGTGTAAAAATATTTCAAAAAATATATTAAAAAAATACAAAATATAAAATTTAAAAAATACAAAATATACAACAAATATTTCAAATATAACAAAATATGTTTTAAAAAAATTTCTAAAACCAAAACCCAAACCATCCCGACCCGCCGTCTCTAGGTTTTTGATTGTTTTCATATCTATTATTTATTAATTATAACTATTCATGATTTTAAATTGCTTGCCGTTCTTAACCCGACGTTGCTCGGTTTTTGATTATTTTCCTATAAATTATTAATTATAGCTATTCCTAATTATGTATAGCTAATATTTAATTTTGTTTCTAACTAATATTTAATAATTCTAAGTGTATCAGATGTAGATCTATAGATCTAACGCTATAGCGTTGTTCGTTTTTAAGATTTATTCGTAAAATATTTTGTAAAAATACAAAAAATAATTTAAAATATTATAAAATATATTTTAAAAAGTGTCTACAAATATTTTTTAAAATATAAAAAATATTTCAACATATTAGTATCCATACCCGAACCGGCGTTGCTAAGTTTTTGATTGTTTGCCTATTTATTTTTATTAATTATAGGCTATAATTTATAGCTATTCATGATTATGCTAAAATATTTAATTGCTAAAAAATACAACAAATATTTAAAATATTACAAAAAATGTCGAAAACTCAAATCTAAACCCAAACGCAAACAGTGCCCGACCCGACATTTATCGGTTTTTGATTGTTTGCCTATTTATTATTTATAATCAGGAATATATCTATAGAGATATTCCTGATTCTACATTTCTAGTATATACAATTAAATAAAGTTTATCTAAAATACAAACAAATGTAGAAATATATTTATTTTAATATTTAAAAAATTAGTGAAAAAAGATTTAAAAAATACAACAAATATTTAAAATATTCCAAAATATGTTGAAAACCTAAACCCAAACAGTTCCAAATCGGCGTTGCTCGGTTTTTTATTATTTGCCTATCTATCATTTATTAATTATAACTATTCCTGATTTGGAATTTCTTGCCGTACCCAACTTTGCTTTACTCGTTGTTTGATAGCTTACCTATCTATTATTTATTATTTATGGCTATTCATGATTCTGCTTTTCATATACAATAACATAAATTGTTGCTAAAATTCAAACAAATTTATACAAATATTAATATCTCAAAAATTAGTGGAAAAATATTTCAAAAATATTTCAAATAATATTTAAAAAAATACAACACATATTTCCAATATTACAAAATAGTACTTAATAAATATCGAAAACCCAAACCGCACCCTGCGTTGATCGATTTTTGATTGTTTGCCTATCTATTATTTATTAATTATAGCTATTCCTGATTCTGTATTCCTAGTATACAACAAATATTTCCAAATATTACAAAATATATTTTTTATAAATGTTCTACAAATATTTTAAAAAGTATATTATTATATCTTATAATATTTATATATTTATTATATAATTATAATATTTTAATTATATTTTAAAATAATAATATTTCAACAAATAGTTGAAAAATATAAAAAAATATTTCAAATAATATTTTTTAAAATACAAAAAATATAAATAATATTACAAAATATATTTTAAAAAAATTTCAAAAAAATGTTTAAAAATATTTAAAAAAAACTTGCCGTACCCTACCCGGCGTTGCTCGGTTTTTGATTATTTTCCTATTATCTATTATTTATTAATTATAGATATTCCTGATTCTACATTGCTATATATATACAATAAAATAAATGTTAGTTAAAATATCAATAAAATATAGAAAAAATGTATTTAATATCTAACAAATTAGTGGAAATATATTAAAAAATAAAACAAATATTACAAATATTATAAAATATGTTTTAAAAAATGTCTAAATCCCAAACTTAAACCCAAACCGTACCCGACCCGGCTTTGATCGGTTGTTGATTTCTTGCCTATATATTATTTATTAATTATAGATGTTCCTGATTATTCATAGTTATATATACAATTAAATAAATGTTAGCTGAAATACAAACAAATTATGAAAAATATTTTAATATTTAAAAAATTAGTAGAAAAATATTTCAAAAAATATATTAAAAAATACAATAAATATTTCGAATATTACAAAATATGTTTTAAAAAGATGTCGAAAACCTAAACCCAAACCGTACCTGACCTGGCGTTGCTCGGTTTTTGATTGTTTGCCAATTATTATTTATTAATGATACCTACTACTAATTCTGCATTGCTAAATATTTATATTTAATTTTTTCATAACTATTATTTATACAATAAAATAAATGTTAGCTGACTAACAAATGTAGAAAATATTTTAATATTTAAAAAATTCGTGGAAAAATATTTCAAAAAATATATTAAATAATACAACAAATATTTCAAATATTACAAAATATGTTGAAAACCTAAACACACACCGTTCCAAATCGACTCGGTTTTTTATTATTTACCTATCTATCATTTATTAATTATAACTATACCTGCTTTGGAATTTCTTGCCGTACCCAACTCTGCTTTACTCGTTTTTTGATAGTTTGCCTATCTATTATGTATTAATTATGGCTATTCATGATTCTGTCTTTCATATATAATAATATAAATTTGTGCTAAAATTCAAACAAATTTAGACAAATATTCGTTTTTAATATCTCAAAAATTAGTGGAAAAATATTTTAAAAATATTTCAAAAAATATTAAAAAAAATACAACACATATTTCCAATATTACAAAATATTACTTAATAAATGTCGAAAACCCAAACCGCACCCTGCGTTGATCGATTATGCATAGCTAATCTTTAATTTTAATTTTTTCCTAACTATTATTTATATACAATAAAATAAATGTTAGCTGACCTACAAACAGAAGTAGAAAAATATTTTAATATTTAAAAAATTTGTGTAAAAATATTTCAAAAAATATATTAAAAAAATACAAAATATAAAATTTAAAAAATACAAAATATACAACAAATATTTCAAATATAACAAAATATGTTTTAAAAAAATTTCTAAAACCAAAACCCAAACCATCCCGACCCGCCGTCTCTAGGTTTTTGATTGTTTTCATATCTATTATTTATTAATTATAACTATTCATGATTTTAAATTGCTTGCCGTTCTTAACCCGACGTTGCTCGGTTTTTGATTATTTTCCTATAAATTATTAATTATAGCTATTCCTAATTATGTATAGCTAATATTTAATTTTGTTTCTAACTAATATTTAATAATTCTAAGTGTATCAGATGTAGATCTATAGATCTAACGCTATAGCGTTGTTCGTTTTTAAGATTTATTCGTAAAATATTTTGTAAAAATACAAAAAATAATTTAAAATATTATAAAATATATTTTAAAAAGTGTCTACAAATATTTTTTAAAATATAAAAAATATTTCAACATATTAGTATCCATACCCGAACCGGCGTTGCTAAGTTTTTGATTGTTTGCCTATTTATTTTTATTAATTATAGGCTATAATTTATAGCTATTCATGATTATGCTAAAATATTTAATTGCTAAAAAATACAACAAATATTTAAAATATTACAAAAAATGTCGAAAACTCAAATCTAAACCCAAACGCAAACAGTGCCCGACCCGACATTTATCGGTTTTTGATTGTTTGCCTATTTATTATTTATAATCAGGAATATATCTATAGAGATATTCCTGATTCTACATTTCTAGTATATACAATTAAATAAAGTTTATCTAAAATACAAACAAATGTAGAAATATATTTATTTTAATATTTAAAAAATTAGTGAAAAAAGATTTAAAAAATACAACAAATATTTAAAATATTCCAAAATATGTTGAAAACCTAAACCCAAACCGTTCCAAATCGGCGTTGCTTGGTTATTTGCCTATCTATCATTTATTAATTATAAATATTCCTGATTTGGAATTTCTTACAGTACCCAACTCTGCTTTACTCGTTGTTTGATAGTTTGCCTATCTATTATTTATTAATTATGGCTATATGATTCTGCTTTTCATATACAATAACATAAATTTTCCATAAAAAAAATTCAAACAAATTTAGACAAATATTCGTTTTTAATATCTCAAAAATTAGTGGAAAAATATTTCAAAAATATTTCAAAAAATATTAAAAAAAATACAACACATATTTCCAATATTACAAAATATTACTTAACAAATTTTGAAAACCCCAACCACCCTGCGTTGTTCGATTTTTGATTTTTGATTGTTGTTGCCTATCTATTATTTATTAATTATAGCTATTCCTGATTCTGTATTGCTAGTATATAATAAATATTTCCAAATATTACAAAACTATTTTTTATAAATGTTCTACAAATATTTTAAAAAGTATAATATTTATATCTTATAATATTTATATATTTATTATATAATTATAATATTTTAATTATATCTTTAAATAATATAACAACGATTAGTTGAAAAATATAAAAAAATATTTTAAATAATATTTTTAAAAATAAAACAAAAAATATAGATAATATTAGAAAATATATTTTAAAAAAATTTTTAAAAAATGTCCACAAAAATGGTTACAAATATTTCAAAAAAATGTTTAAAAATATTTCAAAAAATGTTTAAAATTATTTCAAAAAATTTCAAAAATATTTCAAAAAATTTCAAAAATATTTCAATAAAATTTCAAAAATATTTTAAAAAATGTAAAAAATATTTCAAAAATATTTCAAAAAATATTAAAAAAAATACAACACATATTTCCAATATTACAAAATATTACTTAACAAATTTCGAAAACCCCAACCACCCTGCGTTGTTCGATTTTTGATTGTTGTTGCCTATCTATTATTTATTAATTATAGCTATTCCTTATTCTGTATTGCTAGTATATAATAAATATTTCCAAATATTACACAAATATTTTTTATAAATGTTCTACAAATATTTTAAAAAGTATAATATTTATATCTTATAATATTTATATATTTATTATATAATTATAATATTTTAATTATATCTTTAAATAATAATATAACAACGATTAGTTGAAAAATATAAAATAATATTTCAAATAATATTTTTTAAAATAAAACAAAAAATATAGATAATATAAAATGTCCACAAAAATGTTTAAAAATATTTCAAAAAATGTTTAAAAATATTTCAAAAAAATGTTTAAAATTATTTCAAAAAATTTCAAAAATATTTCAAAAAATTTCAAAAATATTTCAAACAATGTCAAGAATATTTCAAAAAAATTTAAAAATATTTCTAAATTTTCAAAAAAAAATTCAAACAAAATTTCAAAAAAATCCTCCAAAAAAATGTAAAAAATATATTTCAAAAAAGCGACGCCGAAGATTTTAGATGACAAAAAATCATTTTAATGGCAAAAAGTTAATTTTTTAGGTTTTTCTGGGGTACGCGGTAAAAAATTCAAAAAATTTTCCGGACCAAGACCATACATACTGTTGCAAATTTATTAAGATCGGGTATAACATATTTTCGCGACGTACCCCGGTTCTCGAGATACCTCACCAGATACACACATATAAATATTTATATATATATATATATATATATATATATATATATATATATATATATAATTAAATAGACTTTCTTTTATATAATAGACTAGCTGGCTATGGCCCGGCGTTGCCCGGGTATTATACTTGTAGTGGAAATGATGTCTGAAATATTGCCCTGCCTATTTACATGAATATATCCAAATTTGAATGACATTATAATTATTACGAATTTATTTATATTTCTTTATTGATAAAACATATATGTTTTTCATATAAGATTTTCATATATATATGAATATCTTTGGACAGTATATATAAATCTTTTTCTTCGCGTGCTCTTGAACAGCCTACATATAATTGACCGAGGGCGAATCATTAGGTTTCAAAATCTAAGCCCACGAATTTAAAAGATTGTTCTTGAGATTTGTTTATTGTCATGGAAAAACAAAGTTTTATTGGAAATTGGTGTCTTCTAAAATTAAAGGGATAATCTGATGGTATCAGTGGTATTTTGGGAAACATGACTTCTTCTCCCTTATGATTTCTCCCTGACCCGTTAGTATTTTAGCTTCTATCAAATTATTTTGTAAATTAGTTATGATCAATCTGGATCCATTACATAATTTTGGGGGATTTAAATTTCTTAATAGCATGATTGGCGCTCCTACTTTAGTGCTAGTTTATGGTCTGGTAATCCGGAAAGTTTAATGAAATTCAAAAATTCTATGGGATATTCTACAACTTCTTTTCTTTTGTACTCTGTCTATGGACCTATATAATTTCATCTCTCCTGGAAATTTATTTAGTAAATTTTGATTTAACATACATCTTTCGCAAAGCCAATTTTCATCCAAATAATTGTCTTCTACATTTTATATTATATTTCTGCGTCATTCCATTACCTATATCTAAGAGATGATTTTCGAATGTGGCTGTATCTTGATTGTTTCATAAGAATACTCTCATGTTTTTAGTTAATTTCATTAATCTTATATTTTTCCACATTACTGAAGTTTTCAAACACGAATTTATGTGGTCTGTCTTTGTACCTCTTTTAACTACCTGAAGGATTTGTCTGAAATCTCCACTTAGTAGTAATGTCAGTCCTCCCATCATCTTAGTTTACTATGTCTCTTACCATTCTATCGACGGCTTCTAAGTCGTGCTTGTGAGTCATTGTGAATTCATCCCAAACAATAAATTTACAGCTTCTAAATAGTTTCCCTGATTTTGAATTATTCTTTATACTGCAAATGAAATCTTCGTTTAACTGTATTGGAATCTTAAAAATGGAATGGTCTGTTCTACAATTCAATAATAGAGTTGCCTCTATTCCTGATGATGCTACGGCAATATGTTCTTTATTTGCCATCTTCATTTTAGCTAGCAATAAATGAATCAAAAAGTGTTTCCAGTTCCTGCGGGGGCATCTAGGAAAAACAATTTTCCATCTTCGTTATTTACACTTTGTAAGATTTTGTTATAAACTATTATTTGTTCATCATTCAATTTAATTACATTTGCTTGACAATTTTCCGGGATACGATCCGGCGTTGCCCGGGTATAATAGTAAATAATCGTTATCAACGTAGATGTAAACAAAGATTTAATTCGAGAAAACAATTTATTTATTTATAACAAGCACTTAAATTTATTTGTTTATTGAAAAATTTAAAATTTCTTCGTTAAATATATCGAAAACGTAAACGTTTTCACCGTTTATTGCCATTTACGAATGCATTAATTATGGTAAATTGAATATAACTACGTTTTTACGAAACGCCTCACATTCGCATAGATTTTATGTGTAAAAAATGTTCTTCTAAAATCAAAAGATTTCCTGATATAGGGAAAATAGCTCTAAAAGGACAGTTTTACGTAATTATAATCGATGTAGAGGCGGAAATCAAAAAATTCATCCGAACAACCACAATACTATTGTCCTGGAGAATTAGTAGCAATTTAAATTTTGTAAATCCGTCGAGCCATTTTCTTAAACATCGAACGCATATAAATAAATAAATAAATAAATAAATAATTAAATAAATAAATATTTAAATAGACTTTCTTTTATATGTATAGAAGACTGCCTTATTATGTAATTAAAAATGGTTGAATTATCACTACCATATTTTTGTTGATGGCACTTATATTTTAGTATTCACCTTGTCCCAATAAATTCTCATAATTCCATTAACACTGAATTAATCGAGTGTACAAATATAAAATTACGGATAATCTATAATAAACTGCTAGTAAAATCCTTAAATATTAGTGTACTTTACATATCTACTTCTAATACATATTTTAACTTGGTTACTCTAAACAATATGATTATATATTCCTCTCGTATTTGCAAAAATGTATAATATGTCTTTGATGAAAAATATCCTTTAATAATGCCACATTACAAATCATATAACTTTCATATATTCATAATTTAAAAAATATGAAAGTCACATTTCAGAAACCTTAATTAATTAAATATAAGTATTGGACGTTTAAAATATTATTTCTATAATACATGTATTTAGTAACATGGTGATGAATAATTAACAACAGTTATGAATTTATATTATGAAAGTAAATTATTTAAATATATATAAATACCGAAAGCAACATATATATATATATATATATATATATATATATATATATATATATATATATATATAAATAAATAAATTAGATTTACCATTTTCCCCAACAGGCAAGGAATAATGGGAAATTAATAAACAAGTTAATGTTTTTACTAGAATTTCCCCAATCATCATTTTTTTGGATAGTTACCTGTTACCTAATTGGTTTAGGCACTTCCATCAACTTCTTTATTGAAGTTTTCGGACGTGCTTTCAATATATTATTGGGCAAAAAGGTATGTTTTGAGCTTTGATTTGAATGTTACAGTTGAGTCAATTGATCGGATATGGTGAGGTAGATCATTCCAGATTTTTGGAGCATGGATGGAGAAAGATTTATGTTGGGAAGATGTTAAATGTAATAGAACTGGAGTTTTTAATTTGAATTTGTTTATGTGTCTTTGTTCGTAAATAGTTGTGTTGGGAGTTAGCAAGTTGGCAAGATAGTCTGGTGTGTTATGATGTGTAGCTAAATGTATGGTGAGTGCAATTTTGTAAATTATACGGGATTTTATTGGCAGCCAGTGTAATTTGGTCCTCAAAGGGGATATATGTTGTCTGGAATATTTAGTTATGTTGAATATGAATCTGATGGCTGAATTCTGAAGACGTTGGAGTTTATTTATTATAGATTGTAGGAGGCATAGAGACATGAATTACAGTAATCGAGGCGGGGGAGAATGAGGGATGTAGCGAGGAGTTTTGCAGTATTAAAATTAATGAAGGGTCTTATTGTTCGTAAGTTGTGTAGTATGTAGTTAATTGACTGTGATAGTGATTTAGTCTGGATGTTGAATTGTAGTGTTGGGTCGATTAATATACCAAGATTTTTTATTTTATTAGCATAAGAAATACTCAGATTGTTAATGGTAATTTGTGGTGGAATGAATATGGTGGTAGATGTTTTAATATGCATTGATTCAGTTTTAAGACAGTTTAGTGATAATGAGTTGTTGGTGAGCCAGTAATGTATATCAGTAATGCAGTTGTTAAGTACATTTATGTCGTTGTTAGGGTCTATCAATCTACAGTGTAACTGTATATCATCAGCATACGAGTGATAGTCTATAGTGGTGTATTTGTCAATAATTCTAAATAAGGGAAGTAGGTAGATATTGAATAGGAGTGGACCAAGGACCGATCCTTGAGGTACTCCATGAGTAACTTTACGAGGTTTAGAGATTAGTGAGTTTATACTAATTTGGTAAAAACGATCAGTTAGGTATGAGATGAACCAATCAAGTGCAGTACCAGAGATTCCGATAGAAGTTAGTCGATTTATAAGGATATTATGGTCAAGAGTGTCGAAGGCAGCTGATAAATCAAGGAGAATGACCACTGAACCATGTGGTGATGCAGCAGATAGGTGAATGTGATTAAGGATATGTATCATTGCAGTTTCAGTACTTTTGTGCTTGGTATAGGCACTCTGATATGGGTTTAATATATGATTTTCATGGAGATACGAATTTAATTGACGAGCAACAACTCGTTCTAGGGTTTTGGAGAGCGTTGATAAGTTGGAGATTGGTCGGTAGTTGGAGAGGATTGATTTGTCAAGGTTTGGTTTTTTTATGATGGGTGTAACATATGCTGTTTTCATGTAGATTGGAAAAATGCCTGAGGTAAGTGAGTTTTCTATTAATTCTTGGTAATAAGATGCTAGATAAATGTGGTACTTATTTAATATAGAATGAGGAATTGGATCTAGTTCGGAAGATGTATTTACTGCACTGAGGAGTTTTTCAATGGTAGTAGTTGATGGTAATGTGAAGGAGGAAAGGGAATATAGAGGTAGATTATATGGTTCATTGAGTGGTGTAGGGAGTGATTTAATTATATTCATGACTTTAGTATTGAAATATTGGTCAAATGTATCTATTAGCGTTGTTATGGGTTCATTTGGTAGAACACGTAGTGATATTCTACCAAGTAGCTGGTTAGAAATGGAGAAAAGTTTCTTAGAATTAGTTGATGCTTCTTTTAATAGATTATTGTAGTATGATTTCTTAGACTTCTTGAGTAGGGTTCTATATAGGCTACGTTGTTTGATAAATATATTGTAATTATTGAGAGATTTAGATTTTCTCCAATAATTTTCATATAGTCGTAATTTGCGTTTTGATGATGAAAGTTCAGAATTAAACCATTTGCAATTTGGACGTTGTGTTATATATTTATATTTGATGGGGGCAAGTTCGTCAAGGGTTCTTGATAGAGATGTTTCTAATTTTGATACTGAGTTTGAAAATTGTGTGTTATTAAATTTTTTAGAGAATTCAGTGATGAAGTATTGGTGTCAATATTGTTATATTTTCTATATTTAATATTTATAATGGGTCGAGTTGGTCTTGGTGAGCTAATATGGAAGAATACTAAATGATGATCAGAAAATAGATTCTTTATTGAGTGGGAATTGGTGAGGTTAGAATGTGCATGGGAAATGATAAGGTCAAGTGTATTGCCTGCTATGTGAGTTTGGGATGTTATATGTTGGACAAAGTTAAATGAGTCTATTAATATATTGAATTGCCTGGTATAATTAGTGTCAAGATTAATTGGGATGTTTAGGTCACCGAGAATGATAGTATGATCAGTGGATGTAGTCAGGAGGTGTTCTAATTCAAGGAGAAACTTAGGAATTGACTTATGAGGTGGACGATAGATAACTATGATGGTGAATTGACGTGAATTAGCCGGGTGAAATGTACAAGAAAATGATTCTGAGTTTTCTAGTGCGAGATCAGTACTGTTTATTAGATTAATATTTGTCTTATATAGGATGCCAACACCACCACCAAGATGGGGGCCGAGTCTATTAAGTTGTGCAAAACTTAGATTGTTAATATTAAGGGATGCAGATATTGCAATATCATTATCCTTAAGCCATGTTTCTGTGAGACAAATAAGATCAAGATGAAGGTCATTAAATAGGTCAAGTGTGTCTGTATCAACTTTATTGCGTATGGAGGAAACATTAAGGATGGCTGCATTAATCTGAGATTGTGATGTGTTGTGAATAAATGGTGGAATTGATAGTGTGGTATCTATTGAGGTGCTAGGAATTGAGATTGTTCTGAGATAATTAGGTCGAGTGGTTGAATGTCATTGTGAAGATTGATGTGATGACTGAGAATTACTGATTGATGAATTCAGTGAATTGGTATTTAATCTATATGCATTGTAGGATGTAGACCATGTATTGTATGTGTCATTTGATATATAAATTGGGTTCTTATTCCAGTATATCTTGGAGTTGGTCAAATGACGAAGTTCAAAGGAGTTAGTGTAGTCATTGAAGGTACATTTGACATTAGATGGGGCTAGGTTAGATTTTGTTGCATGGAAAATAACTCTACCATGTGCTCGCTCAGTGATAGATCCTACTTCATAGTCTAGATTCTCACAAAATATACATATAATTAAGAATTAAAAAATTAAAATTACTCTAAAAAGAGAGATATATGAGATACATATATATAAATTGTTAAAAATAAAAAATGGAGTTGCACCTGAATACCTAACATAAAATAAAAATAATATTTTTTATTTTATTTTATTATTTAATTAAAAAAAATGAATAATTGAATTAATGATTATTTATATATATATTTATAAATTGTAATACTGAAAAGAACAATACCTTATATGAACGAAATAAAATATAAAGATTATATATAATACAAATTAAAATTTGAGAATTAAAAAAAAAGTTAATACTGTAGGGGAAAATACTTTATATAAATAAATAAACAATGTGTAAATTAAAAATATAATACACATTTTAAATACATAAAAAGAAGAAGAAGAATAAATCTATTAACAAATGTATATGAATAATATCTATGAATACAAATTTAAGAGGTATTTTTTAAAAATTTGTTTACAACTATTTATTTTTTAATGTATTGAAAAATTGGGATGAAATCATGTAATGAATACATGGATTTTTTATAATTTCAATCTATTTTTTTAGACAAGAATATAATATTGAATTATGATATCGTGTATGTTTTATATATGGTAGAGTGTAATTAAAAGTCGAATTGCTATATTTATCTCCTTACACAAATGTTATTCTTTGTTTTTGGACTGAATTACCTACACATATATTATGCATAAACAAAATATTCTTATATATAATAATATCTCGTTACTTTAATATATTAGAATTAATAAATAGAGAATGTGTCCTAGATAAAATAAAAGTTCCATTTCTGATTATAAATATATCTTTATTAATAATTATAATTACTTTTTTTTTGTAATAATTCTATTTCATATTACTAAAGTATACATTACCACACAATATATATATAATATAGATCTTATAATAATAATATATATATATATATATATATATATATATATATCTATATATATATTTCTCTAAACATATAACAATGCGGCATCGTCGCGAAGCGACGATTCTACGAAATTAAAAAATAAATGCAAGATCGGAAGACACCAGTTATACTCATATTTTATTCCTCTTTAATATGCACTATCAAAATGTTACATTGTACCGTGTTATCATATATTAAAGTGGATTTTTAAATTAAGATTTTAAATTAATTCGCCTCTAATAATCAATAGGTGGAGCTTTTTAATAACATTAGTTTCATCCAATGAGATTCATGGTTACCAGTAATCTCGTACGATTTATTAAATTTATTTTAATTTATTTCACAATTATGCAATTCTTATACGAATATATATAACTTATTTTATTGATAGATGAGGTGTTCCTATAGGGCTAACTCAGTTAGGGATAATTCAGATAGAGCTAACTCCGATAGGGCAAATTCAGATAGGGATAACTCCTATAGGGATAATTCAGATAGGGTTAACTCAGATAGGGCTAATTCAGATAGAGCTAAATCCGATAGAGCTAACTCCGATAGGACTAATTCAGATAGGACTAACTCAGATAGGGCTAACTCCGATAGGGCTAATTCAGATAGGACTAACTCCGATAGGGCTAATTCAGATAGGTCAAACTCCGATAAGGCTAACTCCGATAGGGCTAATTCAGATAGGGCTAACTCATATAGGGCTAATTCAGATAGAGCTAACTCCGATAGGGCTAATTCAGATATGGCTAACTCAGATACGGCTAATTCAGATAGGACTAACTCCGTAGGGATAACTACAATAGGGCTAATTCAGATAGGGCTAACTCCGATAGGGCTAATTCAGATAGGACTAACTACAATAGGGATAATTCAGATAGGGCTAACTCCGATAGGGTTAATTCAGATAGGGCTAAC